>VZTT01014797.1:16195-53939 GCA_013400855.1 Buphagus erythrorhynchus | reverse complement strand
AAAAAATAAATAAAAAATCATCTGGATCATTTTTTCTCAGTTTGACAGTAATCACCTCGCTGATCGTTCATCCTCTGGAGAGGAGATGAGATTGTGAATCCAGCAAAACGCTCTAAGCATTCAGCTCTTCAAAAATTTAGGTTTGAGATGTGAAGCTAGGCCATCAAAAGAGGCATATGAGTCCTGGGCAGGTGGGCTTAGCTGCTTTCCAAAAGTGCTAATCTGTGTTCCTTGTCAGGATGGAGTCCAGATAGCTAATTTTTGCCTCACCTAATCTTAGCCATCCTAAATCCTGCCCTGAGTAATTGCTTGTGAAAAGCATTGTGTGGGTGACTTGTGTGCTGAGGTGCTGTTAGAGAGAGGTTTTAGTTTTCCACAGTGTTTAGCTGCAGTAATTCAGAAATTAGGCATTCTTTCCCAATTTTCTTTATATTCCAGTGTATTTTCCAGCTTGCTTGACAAATAGGAACAGCAGACTGTCTCCTCACTGCCCAGGGTGTAATTGTTCTCTTGGATAGGTCTGTATTGATCCTTTGAGGTATTTGTCCTCTGTGAAGATGAGAGTAGTAGAAATAAGCAAAGAAAATATCAAACATACACAAACTAGTGGGAATCTAATGAAGATACAGTCTGAATTTTTGTGCAGCTTTGCTTTTGACTGCTGTATTTTAGAAGCATAATTTTTAGTGTGATTTCCGTATTTAAAATAATAGGGTGGCATTCTGAATTTTGGCTGCTGTATCTGCAAGGTTGGCACCTTCACCTGCATGGAAAGGGCACTCACTGTCCAGGCACATGGAGCAGCTCACAAGAGAGAAGGTGTGAGATATAAACTACTGGAATTGATTTAAAGAGATTCCTCAAAACAGTAGAAGGATTACATGACTCCAGAATTTTGGGTGATAGTTTTGGAAGGGAGAGTGATCTGGCAGGCACAAAACCCATTTTCAATTTCTTTTTTTTTCTCCTTTGCTGTCTCTACCAATAATTTCAGATTTTCTGTCAGCTCTTCATCTAACTCTTGTTCGTCATCTTTGGCCTCATCAAGCCAGTTGTAATATTTTTGAACTACTCACATTGTGCCCGTATTTAATGTGTTTCATTTCTTAAAACTCAGATTCTTGCACTTCTTACTCCTAGAGCTCTACTACTGATTCTTCTCTACTTCTGATTTTTTCTTTTTAATAACCTCATCCAAGTCTAGATCTGTTAGTTTTACTTCTTGAAACCATGGATTTGAAAGATAAAAGCAGCCTGTGAGGTAAATTCAGACACAGTAAAAAGAGAAGAAAGGCTTTGCTGTGGCAGGGCAGTGCCAGGCAGCTCTGCAGTTTTGGAGCTGGAAGCCATTCCAGGAAAGCTGGTCTTTGTTCCAGCAGCCCAGAGCATCCTGCCTGGCCAGGGTGGGGATGTGCAGGCTCCTGGATACTGTGGGGATGGCAGGAAAGATGCATGTGTGCTGATTTCCACCTTGAGGAACTGAGAGAAGCTTGTGGAAAACAATCCTTCAGGATCTTAGCTGCTGAAGTAGCTGCTAAATAAAGATTCTGTAGACCACAGAAAAAAAAGTGGATTTATGGAGCTTGGGTGGACAGCTGTGAGGTGTTCCAAGGCAATTTGCTTTTTAATGTGGACCAAGCAGTGTTCTCCAGATGCAGAACTGATTTTACCACCATATTCTTAGAACTTCATCCCACTGAAGGTGTTGGCACTGAAGGTTGCAGCCCTAATGATTTTAGTTTGGCAGAGAAAAAAAAAAAAAGGGCCAACACCAAGGGTTTTCTGCTGGGAAGTATTAGATAAAATTACTAAGGGATTGTTTTGCCTGCCCCACCTGTAATAAAAGAGTAGTTAAACTGGCTGTGTTCTTGAGTAACTTCATGTTCCAACTTCTCTCTCCTCAGAGCTTATCATGCAGTGGTAAATCAGAATAATGCAAGTCTTAATTATTTTTGTTCTTCATTATAGGGAGAGTTTCAATTTGCACATAGATTCAATAACTAGTTCAGTGCAAGAGGAGCCTGCAGAGCTTGAAGTAAATGTGTTTGCTGAGTTATGAGCAGCCAGCCTGGAGCTGGTTTTCAAACTTATAAGGTGTGAAGAGGTAGAGCCTTGGCCAGAGGTGTTTTACCAACCACTGTGCTTGAATTCAGAACTGAGGAAGGACCAATCTCTCTGTTTGGGAAATATTTCTTTTTCATTTGATATTTGTGAGGACTGCCAGCTTGGAGATTATGATAGGAAAGTATTTTTGTTTGGCTTGTATTTAGATTTAACATAGCAAGAAAACAGATAGGAAAATGTTACTACTTCTCTTTATCACAGGCAGATATTCTGTGGGTTTGTAGTGGTGGTGGAAAGGTGTCAGAAATTCCTTCTTTTGCTCTCCAAAGAGCCAAGAGTTGATGTAATCACCTCTCACAATTCAGTTCCTTCTCTGCTCTTGCCTGGAATGCACTTTGCAGGTATTCCTGCTGTAGTCCCCAAATGCCAGCTCTTCATTGCAGCTCTTGTTTATGACATGTGTGTTCTTACCTTGGCTCCCTGGGGAAGGTGCAGGGAAGGTATTTCCACACCAGGAACGCCTGATGGTGTGCCACAGGATGCAATTAAAAGTTGTATATAAAATGTGGATACAATTCTGTCCTGTATGAGTGCTACAGTTGCATTGCCCTTCTTATGCTGTGATTACTTACAAAATAATCTCTTGTCTGTTTTAGTGGGCTTTTTCTTGTTCAGTGGAACAGAAAAATACCAGCTGGGTAAATCTGACCTGTGAAGCAGCAGAGGTTTTCTGCTGGTGCAGTCCTGGACATGGAAGAGAAGGAGTCTTTCTGGAACAGTTCACTCAGAAATGCAGCAGTGGCTGTGTGAGATGGGTTGGTTTTTATCCTTCCACTCCCTTTTTCTCCCCCCTGCTAACTACACTGACCATTTTATAGACAACTTCCTTGGGCTGGATGCACTTTATGGCAGCTGCTGTTTGAAATAGAGGAGTGCCAACAGGCACCTCATTATTGCTGATAGAATGAGGAGCATACAGAACGTGTTTGGGTGTAAGAGATTGGCTTGTATTTTGGCAGGATTTTCTGTCATTATTGTTCAGTTTGTTGCTTTGACTTGAAGTACATTGTATAATTGATAAAAAGAGTGCAACCTGCTCTGCTTTTGTGAGTATTTGAGTTACAATATTCAAGACAAATTGCTGAGATCCACATTGTGCTCCCTTGATTACATCAGACTGTAGGGGCTATTTGGCCACAAAACCTGTCCTTCCAGTACTGTGACAGTCACAACTGTGTTTCACTACTAGCCAGAGATCTGGCTTTTCCTCTGACCAGAAAATGACTTTTTGAGGATGATAATTATATTTTTTTTTTTCATGAATGAATAAAACCCATCAGATTAATTCATGTGAAATGTGTAGAAAATCCATAACTTTCTTCTGCTGTAAGAATTCTATAATAACATCTAAAAAACCCCTGAATTGGGGAGAAAGAAAAAAGGGAAGGTTCAGTCATGCACTATATTTTTGAGCCTTTGATAACTTGAATGGTGGGCAGGCAGAGTTGCACTGACTCATGGGCTTAGGTGACCTACATTTACCTAGCTCTGATCTTTCTCCAGGCACTGTGGAGATGTGTTCATGTTCTAGTTTTGAGCTTCAGGCTAATGATAAAGGACTGGCAACTTCACTGAGAGTTTGCTTGTGATTTGTTGCATTTTCAGCTGTTAGAAGTTTTAATATGCAACTGCTCCACCTTTAAATGTGGCTCCATTTGCATACATTTGTGTTTATAAAGTCGACTTTATTTTTTTATAAAGAGGGTATATTGATATATGCTTTGCCTAAAATATTATTTAGGCTGTGGTACAACTGTAAATACATGGCCAGTGGTTTTCATAGCTCCTGGTTATGGGATGCTGTTTGCAAATTCAGAATCTAAAAAAAGCCCAAACAGCAAACCTGTTTTTCAGTTTCACAATTTTCTCTGTGCATTTTAAAGCATTTTAGTAATAAGTTTCTTGAGATGTGTTAGTTTGTAAAGCCTTGTCTCCAGTTAAGGAGTCATCTGTGTACTAAGACTGGATGGATTTCTGCTCAGAGGAAAGGACAACCTGTGGGAAGCCTGCATTTTCCATAAAAAAGCTGTTAAACCTTGAGAAATTGGGAGAGAAGTGAAGGGTGAGGAAGCAATGCCTTGTTTGCTGCAGACATGACTAATGGGAGAGTGTTTTCTCTGCTAATAAAACCCAAGTGCAGTCATATGCATGTGCCCTTTTTTTTCCTTGCCAGAAAACACACTTCTGTCTGAATGCTTCCTTTTCCTGCTCTACTCCAGCCTATCCCAGAGCTGTAAGAGTAATTCCACTTTGTAGGAGTAACTTGGTGGGCAAAATTATATATATAATATATATAAGTATAGCTTAGGGTATACATCAGCTATTTCATCATTTCAGTTCAAACGTGAACTAGTTTGACTTGTTCGACCTTCTACTTAGACATTTAGTGGTGGCAAGGAATAATCCAGCTGTAAAAGCTGTATTTTTAACTCCTTTATGGAAAAGCAGTTGAAGTGGGAGTATTTGCAGCTTAAACTAATTTGACTGAGGATCTGAAGCTGTTGGGTGGTAGATGAAAGCCACGTTAAGGCTTTCTGAAAGCCCAAGTTGACACTTCATTTTCCTGGCTTTCTTGTAGCACAGGTGATCCCAGGATGATGATGCAGCAGCAGTGCTATTTCTGCCTTTTTTTCTAGGACAAGCAGCTGTGGAACACGTACTCATCCTCCTTTTATTCCTCCAGGACAGTGTTCGTGCTGCCAGACAGGAACACCAGTGCAGATTCCATTGCAGGCAGTGGGGTAACATTAGCATTTGTTTTTTAAGGTGGTTAGGGGGGACCACAGCAAAAACCAGTCAGCATGGGGAGAGCTTGCAGGTCAGGTATTTTAACCCTTTGGGGTCTTTCCCCCCATCCTTGAAATTACTTCTGTTGCTGCTGCTTTTAAATGCATAGTTAAGATGCTGCTTGGTGATCAGAGTTATTACACAAATATATAAGTACTTTTGCTTTCATTCTTGAGAGGTAAAAAACAAATCTCCTTGGATAGATTTGTTTGGTTAATTCATTTTATGTAATTTGTGTTAAAATCTATCTGCAGATAATATCTTGAAGATGTAAAGGGGATGTTATTGATGAAATGATTTGTTCCAAGTGCTGCAGAATCTCCTGGAGTGCAGCTGGATGTTACACTGCTGTAATCACATTGGAGAGATTAAGTTAGAAACCGATTCCAGTTTTGTTGTGGCTGGAAGCACCAGCGACTGACAATCAGCAGGATTTGGGATTTGCTCTAAGGAGGGTGTTTAACATGAGTATTTTTCTAAAGAGAATTAATGTTGGGAGGCAGGGATTCGATATAGGGAGCTTGATTCCTTGCAGCATGTCAGACTGAGCATGGAGTTGGTGACAGAGGCTCAGGAGTGAGCTGGAAACACTGTTCTAGCTTTAATAGTCTCATCCATTCAGTATTCCTAACTAAATATATTTCAAAAATGCTACACTTCTAAGAATATTCTTATCTGCAGAGTGTTTGTGTAATGGTTCTGGTATTAAAATTTTAACTTGCAGAAGAGAGTCAAAGGTGCAGCTCTTTTTTTATCCTCTCTTCAGTCTCACAGGAAGCAGTTCAGAACTACATTTTTAACTGGTTCTTTAGCTGGTTAGTTTAAGACTTTAGTTGTGGGGTTTTTTTGTTGTCCCAAGAGTATGACAGTATTTTTGCATTCAATGGCCAAACTTTATTGCAAAATCTTGATAAGTGGAGATAAGGCAAATAAATTAAATCTGAAGTACTGGAACACCCATGTCATCAGCAGCTTCGTGAGAAAAGATGCCATTTTAGAATGGCATAAAGTATGTTTAATTTTGCAGTTTTTTCTTTAATGAATGTGCTGGTTGTTGTTAGTGTCAGTATCTGAAGGGAATGATTTTAGTTATGTTCTGTCTAAAATGACCTCATTTTTGAGGTTTATTCAAGCATTGTTAGTTTTATTTTCATGCTTTGTCTCATACATGTGACATCTGCAAGAAGACATTCACATTTGAAAACTCTCAGAGGTTCAGAACTTGTGTATGTTGAAACCAGTGCTTAAAAACCAGGAGGGAAAGCAGCCCTTGTGAATAATTGTCTCTTTAAAGTGGAACCTCAATATGGAAGATACTGGATGGAAAATACATAAATACTTGATTGTGCAGTGTTAGTGAAGCATTTGATTATGTTGGTGTATATTTGCTCACATTAGTTAAATCATGGTAATTTTAGTATGTTTGTTAACACTGTACATCTCTGGTAAATGGTCAGATTGGGTTTCTGCTGAGAATTGCACAATGGAATAGGCCCATCAGTATGTTTTGGGTTTGGTGGTGTTTTTCCATCCCAAAGGAGAAGTTTGGTAGCCTCGATGAGGAAGTGGAAAGGTAGCAGAGGTAGAGCTGTCCTGTGTCTCCCCTTTCCAAGAATTCCACAAAGCCTCATTCTTGCCACACACCCCTGCCTCCCCCAGAGGAGGTTATTATTTCCCATCTGGTTTTTATACAGTTGCAAGTGGAAAGTCCTTGGGATCTGTTTGATACTGTTGTGATGCTGCTTTTAATGTGTGACAGAAATGAAGGGACCCTCAGTGCAGGGTCAGTGATGGCTCTGCAGAGTTAAATCATCTGGGGAGGAGAGGGAGGAGTGCTGGGTCAAGCTCCTGCTCCCCAAAACACCAGAGGATTCCTTCCAGGAGCCAGGACCGACAGGCAGCTCTTGGAGAGGTTGTGGAGAGGCTTTGAGAAGGAGAGGGAGGGCAGATGGGACTGAATTAAGCCTCTTAGGGATTAGATGTCTTTAAAAGTAAGTCTGGGGGTATCATTGCATTTGGAAATTTTCAAACTTTCTCCCAGTTGTTCTCTTTAGATTTTCTTCCACATTCACTCTTGGTGTGACACTGAGTCTCCTCAGCTTTGTCTGTGCTCTCCTGTGAGTGAACACTGACACCACTGACTGCTGTTTAATGTGCTCTTCAAGCAGCTGCGTTTTTGTCTGAGGCTATAAATCAAAATCAGTTTTTGAAATCAGCAATTGAATGTTCAACTGTGTTGAAGAAATCTTGATTTTTAAATTTTTTATTTTTTTTTTAATTTTGTCTTAAAATGAAATTTGTGTGGAGCTATTAATTAAACCTCAACTTTTCACAGGTAATATTTTTTAATATTTTGGGTTTGTATGTTGCCAGATCCCCTGAGTTTGTGTGTGACTGATGGGAATAGGCCTGGCTGTTGCTGCCTGGGCCAGGTGAGCTCTGTGCTCACGTGCAGTGCCCGACCTTCACTCAGGGCTGGGCAGTTGTTGGTGCAGGTGGGAGGCTCTTGCTGCCTTGGCACAGCAGTGATGGAGCAGGACAAGCAGCTTATGAGCACAGCACAATCTCTCACCTGCTCCAGGGCTGACCCTGAGCTGTCTGTGTCTGACTCCCACTTTTCCTTGGAGCTTGTGAAGTCCATCTGTAATCTCTGATTGGGACCTTGAAGTGTTGTGACGTGCAGGATCAGAGATTGGGGCTGCGTGGGGCAGGTTAGCTGGGCATTAAAGGCATCAGGCTGATGGAGTTGAAACGGGTGTGTGTTTCTTACACACTTGAAAATACTAAAATTGGAATTGAAATCATCTGAAACGAGTTTGGCCAAGAATGAACACGTGCTGATGTATCTCTGCCATGTGTTAAAATGTTATTTATGGAGTGGGGGAGAAATTAATGCTGCTTGTTAGTAGCTTGATAAGCTGTGTAAGTAATTTAATTAACTGTTTGATGTTCCAAGCATTAGATTTTGTCAGTTTGGAAAAGAAGGCAACTTTGAGAATTCTGACTTTAGGTGGAGCGATTTTGAGGCTGCAAACAAGCTAGGACCCCAAAAGCTCTGATAATGAGATTATTCTTGTAAGGGTGTGCTACTTTTTATAGGGTCTTAGTCTTCTCTTGCTCAAAATTTCTTATTAAGGACATTTAAGGTGCAGGGAAACCTTCTAAATTTGAATTAATGGTACAGGGTGTAAGTGCTGCAGCAATGCTGATGCTGTTTTAGAGCTAAACAAGTGTTTTCTCACACAGGTAACTTGTGGAGTGCCATGTACACTGATTCCTTGGGATGGATGGACAGCAGGCAGGGAGTTACAATGTCTTTCAAATTGCTTAAAATACATTTTCCCCCCTCTGAATCCTGTCTTTTTTTGGTAGGGATTGTTAAACTTGCTAAGGGATGTGAAATCACAGTTCTTTTTCACTCGAGTGCGTCGTTGTGTCTCGAAAAGGGTAGAAAATTCTGTCCAGCTTGCAGAAGTTATTTCTGGGGAGATGAGGTTGACTGGAGGCAGAGGAGGTTGGTTAAACTGGGCAGGTTTGGTGTCATCAATCCTTAAGTTTATTTTGAAACATTATTTCTCTCAGTTATCATGCAGGGATCTTTTAACTGGTGACTTAATGCTGGCGTAAAGCATTGGTAAATAAAACCAAATCAGATAAAATTCTGTTTATTTCAAGCCTAAATAGGATGGGTTTTTTGAGCTTTAGTCTGACTAGGATGAGATGTTGGTAAATATTTAAAGTCTTGTTTTAAATTATGCAGGAAGAGTAGTATAGACACAAATTTCTCTAAATGAATACACCATTAAAGCAGTTAATTAATATAGTATTAATGATCACTTTGTTCAACTTCTGTCTTGTGTTTCCTCATTAAAAAAGAAGCTCAGAAAGAAGTGCCAGGCCTGTGATACTTTGCTTAAAAATGTTGGTTAATGAAATGACTGTATTATATTATTACATGGAGAAATTAGGGTTGAATTTATATAACTTTTAACAGACTACACTTGATATGGTTGTTTTGTTGCATGACAACATCAAAAATACCTCCTAAAACATAATTTTAGTGATGAGTCAGCAAGTGATTTTCTTAGGTTTGTTTCTGGAACATGATAAATTCTAGTTCATATGTTGGTGAATAAAATGCCTTGGTTATATTGAAAGTATAAACCAAGCCTGAGTTTGTGCCAGGACCTGTGAAGCCACTCGGGTACAATTTGGGGATCTGTTGGGTTTGGCTGTTGGATTCTCCTTTGGTGGGCAGCAGTTGGCTGAGGGAAGAGTTTTTGAAGCATTAAATGTTTAACTGTTCTTCACCCTTTGAATCACAGATGTTCCAGTTTGTTTTGACTGTTAGAGTTGTTTGTAGTCTAAACCAGATTACATTGCTGGTTTTTTAAAAACCCTGAAGGCCATTAAAATGGGCACACTCTGCCACATGTAAAAGTGATGTGTGTATAAATCACTTTTTGTGTAAGAAAACGATGGTTTGTAATTGCTGTGGAATTTGGCTTTCAGTTAAGCTTTGAAATTTATGAATGTAGATGGCTGTGAGTCGTGTAAACAGCAATTTCCATTGGAATAAACCACCTAAAGTCTGGGAAAAAAATCCTGTGCTTGGGTTATTGTGTGTGCAGTGTGTGGCAGCAGCCTGCACTTCAGAAGAGATGATTTCCCAGATTTTAGGAATTCTTTTCTCTGGCTCAACTCCCACTCTGCTCTGTTGTGTCTCGATACAGCCAAGCTGAGGATTTACCAGGAGCAAGACTCGACATTGCTGAAAAAGCTTTTCTGGTGGGAGGATGGAGGAGAGCAGAGAATTGTCCAGAGTGACCCTGGGAGAACACGGAGATAAATGGGAGTGGGGGCTGTGATGTACTGGCCCAGACTGACCTGCTTTATCCACATGCCAAGAGTGGTGTTTTTCAGTCCTCTTTGTCTATTTTGTCAGTTTATTCAGCTCCTTGTTTAACTTCTTTCTGTCCTAATATCTCTGTCCTGAATGTTTGGGTGTTATTCAGTCAATTACAGCTGGAGGTGGAAGTTGGTAGAAACTTCCAGGCGCTGTGAAATGCCAATAGCTCTGGCCTTTTTATTGGGAATCTTTTGTTTTCTGCAAATTCAATTTCTCGTTTTAGTGTAATTTGCTTTGTGGTCTTGCTAGGTAGTTTTTTTCAGAGTATCTAGATGCAAAATATCTGAAAAACTGCAGGAAGATAATGTTGGGGAAAGGTGTTTTATCTTTGGTTTGTTATGGAGAGTTTCAGGCACAGTAATACCAGAATTGATGATTTTTGTGTATTTTCCTACACCTGAGCAGTTTCAGTTCTTTGTGCTTTCAGTACAGTTAGTCTTGTGTAACTCCTCAGTTTAGCAGAACAAGTAATTGAAGTAACTCTTGGGGTTTTTTCCTTTTGTGAGGGGTGGGTTTAGAAGGCAAACCAGCCTTTGCCTGGGGCTTGTATGAGCTGATGCAACTCCTCACCCCACAGGATGGTTTTAAACTGGTCACAGGATGAGGAGCAGTTTCTGATCACCTCCTATGGGAATTTGAAGGAAAATGCTTTGTTTACAGTTTCAGAACTTAAAGTTCTTTGCTAAAGGTTTAGGAAGGAACCAAGATGGGAGTTGGGATGCAAGGTGGAGTTTGTGGCTCCCAACACTTGGGTCTTTTTGAATTCTAGCATCCTAATGGATTTTAATATGAATTTATTAATTGTATTGAATATAAATAGCTCTTTAACAAAGATCCTTCTCTTTTATTTTTAGTATATTTTCGGGGAGTTCAGCCCTGATGAATTTAATCAGTTCTTTGTGACTCCACGATGCTCTGTTGAGGTAAGATCTACTTTAAACTTTTTTTAGAAATAACATTTGAGAGCTCCATCTCTTTGTGTGAATTTGAAATACAACAATACAAGTATTTGTCATTCACTTGGCTTGCTAATTTACAAACTGAAAATTTTATTCAGTAGTCTTCTTTCCAGGTATGTGGTTATTAAGTCAATTTTTAGATGTAAATTAATGATTCCACCTTTTGCTTGTCATCTTTCAGAGCTGGACTAGCTGACAGTAGTGGTGGGATGCTGACCGTGAATTTTCCAGCCCTTACCTTAGTTTTGGTGGCTTTTTTAAAGGGGTGGATACTGAGAACTTTCCCAGCAGAGTTGTTGTGTGTAAGGTGGTAAATCTTGGGAGCCTTTTGGAGCCCAGGCATTGTTAATATTTCTGGCTGGGTGGAGCACTGCTGACCCTCAGAGCTGTGCTCACAGGGAAGGCTGTGTGTGCAGTCTGAGAAATGAATCAATAATGAACTAATTAGTGGCAGAGAGAACCACCGAGTGGGAACAGTTGTCTTTGTGTGTTGGAGTTCATTACATACTCAGTACATAGTATTGTGGGCTCTTACTCTCTGTAGTTCTTGGTAGAGAATGATGAAACCATTTTCCTTCATAGCAAAGAGTTTTATCCCATTGTCCTCATCTCCAGACTTGAAAAATAATTTTTCTCTGGGTCAATTTCCATGTATTTCCTCCAGACATTTCCATTCAAACATTTCAGTCATGCTTCCATCCTGCCCTCTCAACATAAAGGAAATGAACACTCGAGCTGTAGATGGGGAAATCCTTTTGTCACAGCTTACAAACCATTGTTAATGCAACTTAGTTTCCTGTCGTTTAATTTTCCAAGGATAATTAGTGTAATCAACTGCTGAACAATGAAAGGGCACAAAGGGAATGGGGTGGGGAATGAGGGAAGTTCAGAAAGGAAAAAGAGCATTTCTTATTTTTTGGGGGGAGAGCTGTGTCTCTGGTTGTGGGAAGCAGAAGAGATCTTCAGGTAATACCTGTTAGCTGTGATGATCCTGCTGTTCCCCCACCAGAAATGCAGTCACAGCAATGGGACATTTTCACCCCTGTAGTGTCACCTGAAGTGCCCCCATCACCTGTTCCAACACTTACTTTGGAGAGGATGAAAATGTCATATCTTGACTTGTGTAAAGCTGTTCTCAAAGTATGAACCTGCACACAAGAACCAGTGTGACTTCATTTTCTCAGTGTACCACTTGCTGGTTAGCTGCCAAAATAAAAGAGCTGTCGAACAATGTTCCTTAAGTTTGTCCTTGATCTGGTTCAGTTCAATGTTTTAATTACCTGGGTGATGAAATAAAAACGATGCTTATTAGTTTTACACTAATTGGTGTAAAAAATTGGTCTGAAAAAGGCAGGGTGAAATTCAAGAAGGACGAGGCAGAGATGATAATGCTGCAGTGATGTTTGACACACATCGTGCTGGGGACTGTCCCCTCATGTGCTGCTGTCCCTCTGAGGTCCCTTAACCACAAACCCAAGGGGAGCTCTGCAAGGGAGTAGTTAAAGCTAAAGGGAAATAGGGGTTGGATATTAGGAAGAAGTTTTTTATGGAAAGAGTGATCAAGTACTGGAATTGTCTGCCTGGGAGGTGGTGGAGTCACCATCCCTGGATGTGTTTAAAAAAAGACTGGATGTGGCACTGGGTGCCATGGGTTAGTTGAGGTGAGCATGATGGGTTGGACTCAATGATCTTGAAGGTCTCTTCCAAGCTGGTGATTCTGTGTGGTTCTGTTGTCTAAAATGTCCCTTTTTGCATGTGACATTTTTGACACGTTGTGTCTCATACCTGTTGGCTGGGATGGTTCACATGAGCCAGTTGTATGGAACAAGTCAGCTTTGCAGAAGTGCTGTTGATTAATCAGATATGTTGAGGACCAAGAGGCTGACTACCTTTTTTTAAATCTTCATATTCTCTGAAGGTCTTTGCTTTGGATAAAAACAAAAATTGCAAGGTTTATCATAAATAGTTTGTTTAGAGTGATTTTTTTTTTTTTTAGCTCTAACTAAAATTATATTCAACCTGTGTTCAAAATTCATATGGAGCTTGACCCACTGATTCTCATTTTTGACTTGAAAAGATGATATATTAAGATCTATTGAGGTTCATAAATGGATTTACAGCATGTGTTTTTTAATATTTAAACTTTTGCAGTGGAATTTCAGGAATTTTTTCTTACCGTTTCTGCTGCACTGGTGTCTGCAGTGCATTAAAAAGGCAATATGTGAATATCTGTAGCTTTAGGGAATTGAAGACTTCAATGAAGAAATCTTCTATTTGTTACTCCATTGGAGTTACTATTTAGAATAGCAGTGTAAAGCTGCACTGACCCCTCAGTGTTGTATCTCCCACTGCAGAACCAGTTCTCCAGGAGCTGCTGGAGTACAGTGTGGCAATTGTGCCACAATTCTGCCAGTTCTGCAGGCACAGGAGAAGCTTTCAGCTGCTCAGGAGGTTTAGGGCCAGGTGAGGGGGGTTAGAAATTTCCCACCAGTGGTTACACCATAGCAAGGGTTCTGTCAACCCTGAGTCCATAAAATGATGCCAGTGTTCATAGAAGATGGATTTACAAACCCAGTGCTGTGGGTACATCATGCTTAGGCTGCTCAATGTGTTCAAGAATCTACCTTAGCTGAAACGTTTCAAGGGCCACACTGGAGGAGGTTGAGAGTCAGAAGGTTTAGGTGTGATTGTTGGCTGTGCAAAAGGTTGTTTTATCCTTTGCCAATTTGGTCTGTCTTCAGCTTTTGTCTAAAAAGAGGATGTGTTCCTCGTCCTAAAAGGAGCTGATGAAGAAAGATGCTGATGCTGGGAGGTAAATTGCTTGAGAGGTTGGTGAGCCTGAAGTGTGTAACCAAGATAATCTTTATCTTTCAGTACTTGTGGTAATCTGCAAGGATGCCTGAAGCTGCAGTGTGGGATTTGATAAATATAGAAACATGAGTTCAAGGCATCCTCTCCGAAAATCAAATCTCAATTATGATGTTATTTTTAAAGCATTCGGATGTTTCATATAAAACTGATATGAAATGTTCATAGATTTGCTTTGCCTTTAAATAAGTTTCATTTCTTTTTTGTACAGCTCCCCCCATACAATGAAACAGTTTCATGTGGTATTAAATCCACAGGTAAGTTTCATGATGGTAAGAAAACAAGATCTTTTTTTTTTTAAACTTCAAGGTTATGACACTTTCCTGAGATTTACTGTAATCTCTCTTCAAATATAATTGTAAGAACTTGCTCAGCACCTACACAGGTACATATTAGGCAGGTTGGGTTTTAAAACTTTACTGAATGATATCTGTGAGAGGTTTTGAAAATCCTGCATTGAACTCCAGCTAATTACAGTGGGCATCTGATTCCTCCTTCACTGTGCTACCACACAGAGTCCTGTGCAAACACTGTAGAGTGTAGCTGTGAAAATGAGGGGGGCTGAGGAGCCATAGCATGAGTATTTTCTAACAGTTACAGCAAGAGTGCTCTGCGAGCAGTGCTCTGTTCTGTGCTCCCTTTGACTCCTGTTTCTGCCTGGCTTGGCTGTTTTTCTGGAGAATCCTGGTTTGTTTTTTTTTTTTGTCTCTCAAAAAAAAAATACTCTTTTAAAGCTGAGACACTCACAGGTCTCCTGTGCCTCAACCTCTTACAGCCTGACTGTACTTCAGAGTTGCAGGTAGGTAGGAGCTGCCCTGGGATCCTCACTCTTGAATGGTTTTAAACAAACTTCCACAGTATTTTAAGGAGCAGGTAAATTAGTTTTTGGTTTCCTCTCTGAACCAGAGGAGAGCAAGGAAGCTGAGACTCAGACAGATGTATATGAAAATTACTCCAGATCTCCTTAGAAAATCATGGAAGTATCTGACTGAACATTTCTCAAAAGTGCTCAGATGACAACCAAGCTACACGTTAGTGTTTAAGAACACTCGGTCATTGTGTTCATAGACTTCAGCCTTGCTTTTGAAGATAAACAAGATAGGCAGTCAGAAAGAAGAACCACAGGTCTCATTTGAGAGCAGATCAGCAGCACTTCTGACAGTTCAGGAATTTTATTTAGTACAGGACCAGTTTTAGGACCCTGAGTAGTTTTAAAGAGGAGTTAGGTTTTTTAAAAGACCATGTGGTGTGAATTGTCTACTGGTGACAGGGGCATCCAGTCATATATTGCTTTGTCTAACTGGGTTTAAGTTTTGTTCTTTCAGACTGAGATTTTAATGTTTACAAGCCATACAGAAAGATGGTTTGTACAAATGTCTTTCAGATCATTCCTAGACCTTGAGAGAACCCCTCCCAGCCCTGAGATTAGGTAATGACAGCAAATTAGGTTTTGCTTGAAAAATGTCTTTAACAAGCTTCCACTGTACTGTGCATGCACATTATCACTGTGATGGCTGCATAGGAAGCTGTGCAAACTAAACTGAAGTGCTTGGTTTTGCAGAGTATTTATATTTGTGTATGATGATACACACTTACCATGTTACCATTCCCCATAGTCTTCATTTTTTTTTGTACTTATCTTCAGTGTTTATTACAGAATCAGAATATCTATTAATACCTACTAGGAGTAGTCAAATCATGGCTTAAGCTCTAATCTGCAGAAATCTGTTCACACTAATTAGTACTGTGCATTCACAGATTTTGGGGTTGTACATAGACTGACCTTGGAGCATCTGTTGGTACTTGTTTCAATATGTGTGCCATGTTGTTTGTGGCACAGAGATCTGTTTCAGTCCATTCAGAAATAGAGCTGTGAACTAGATTGAAACAAAGATGCCCTGAAGCAAAGTGGAAAGTCAAAACAAATAAGAAAAAAAAAATTACCTTTTATTTTTCTCAAATGAACTTGACACAGTCTTACAGCAAATGAGCTTCTGCCAGTCATTCCATAACTGTACAGTAGCTACTGGTATTTATTATTCTAATCCTGCTGTAAGGTGCAAAGATTAATTGCTCAGCTGTAACTTCCTAATTTGTGTGTTAAATGCTACAACATCAGTTATGCTTTTGGCAAGGTTTCAGCCTCTGATTTTCATTGTGCCATAACTGTAAGGGATGTGTTCTGTTTTCTGCTCCCTACTAGCCCTGACTGGGCTCTTGTGAATAAATTGATAAATTCACCAAAACTAGAAAAAATGCTCCCTAAGATGATGTTTTTTTGCCAGGTTAGCTTTGGGTCCCACCAGTGCTGGGAGCTTGCTGAGGAGAGAGGAGCTGGACAGGGGTGCAGAGGTGACAACTTTAACCTTGGGCTCTGATAGACTTGACTTGCCCATGGAGGGAAACCACATTCTTTATTTTGAAGCAATTACTATTTTTTAAACTTGGATTTTGGAAGAGAAGTAGGCCTGGATTGTTTGACCTGGTAGGGACTCGAAATGTGCCCGTTAATTAATTTGTATCAAGGTTGGAGGAATATTGGGTGTTACCAACTGTTGACTGTGCTTTGTGCTGTTTTAACAAAGGGTAGAAAGAACCAGCTCTTGGCTCATGCTTGAGCTGAGCAGTCACTCCATAAACATATGAACTAATGAGGAATGGTTTTGTTATGGATTTATGTCCCTTAAAGCCCCCAAAACTTTGCATTTGCACACAAATGAAGCAGAGGCTGCCCCTGGAACAGGAGGTGCTGCCTGAGCTCTGCCAGCCCTTCCCTCTCCAGTGCACATCAGGCACAGCTTACCCCTCCCTGACTCCAGGCTGCTGATTTTTTAAAAAAGGAACTTCAGCCCTCTCTTCTGGATGGTGATGGCTCATCAGTGATTGCTGAAGTGCTTGATGGATGGCAGACAGGGTGTTAAAAATGCTTTCTCACAGGGAGAGGGGAAAAATTAGAAATTTGAAATTCACTCTCTTCCTAAGATGGTTTAGAGAAACCAAATGTGTGTGGAATTTTTACCCTTTTTTATTTTTAAAAAGTCTCCTTTAGTCTGACTGGCAGCAAGATTGAAGTTGATTTGTGACATGTTTGCTTCTCATTTAGTCAGGTTAATAGATAAAGCAGAATAGCAATCAACATCTTTATAATTTGTTCATTAAATCATAATATGTTGCTATTGCATGGATAAGTCAGACCTCAACACACATTGAATGTTTGTTACTCTTCATTTGTTATTAAAAAATGCAGATTCTTGTACCTTTCACATTTTTTAAAGCTAAATTATTTGTTAGCAGATTTTTCTAGAAAACATCCAGAATTGAAGAACTTCTATATTGACAATCATATATCAGAATATTCCCTACTACATTGTTTTCCCATAGGATTATTTCATTAGATGTGTGAATAACTTCTGGGAACTGTTGGTTGCTTTTTGTTGTGTTAAAAAAAAAATCCACCTCATTTTTAGTGAGTATGTGATGTACTTGAAAATATGTATTTGTTGACATGTCATGCGTAATGTAAGTTGCACAAAATCTTAAAAGTTTAGTGCTGTATGCACTTAATTCTTCTGGAACTAATATCTAGTGTTGTTTGGTTCTGTAGAAAGTCTTAAAAAATGGAAATGTGTGTTTTAGCCCCCATGGTTGAGGAAACACAAAATATTAAAATGTAATTTCTTTGAAACAGTAACATACATATCATCTAGACCTGCAGAGCTGTAGAATGTCAGCTTACCTTTGAAATTCCTGAAACTGTTTCATTAATTCTACATTTTTGCTGCATAGTTACAGAAATAGTTGTAGCATTCAGTGTTACCAGTTAGCACACATACATTATAACAGTAAATAAATTCCAGGAAATTACAGAAGTTGGTGACTGAAAATATTTTGTGATACTGCAGCCTATCATGAGAATATTTCTTAGTGTTTCTTTAGTTCCAAGGCAAATAAATAAATCAATAAAACAAAAAAACCTGTTCGTAAGTTTTCAGTACAACTCCTATGTACAAGGTGAATGCTGATTTATGTTGAGGAATGTGTTGTATTTCGTGTTATAAAATCCTGGACTCATATATATCATTACTCTTGCATAGTAATAAATTTATTTATGATAAAATTGAAGAAGTTATCAATGAACCCAGAGGCTCAACAGCTTTAATTGCAGTGTTCCATGCAATTAATAAATACATTTTTCAGTTATTAAGAATTATGGTAAATGTTTGATTATGATAAATCACACCAGGAAAACCAAATCGAGCCCCTCAAAAAGCAGACCTCTCATATGGGAAAGTTAAAAAGGCAAAGGCTTGGATTTGTAATTGTCACTTGAACAGACTGGCTTGAAAAAAGCGTGAAATTAAGTATTACACCGTATTTTATAGGCAATTATCCAGTAATTAATTTAATGCAGATTATTCCTATCGACATTGGACTTTAATAGTTTTTCTTAAGAAATGCATTTAATAGGGATTATGTGCAGGAGCTGTGCAGTGATTTGGAAATTATATAACTGTGGTTAAGAAAACCTGAATCATGCTCTGCTGTCTTTAAGAAAATGATATTTTGAGAGTCGTCATGGTTGAGAATGAGAATTTCTTTTGTTTGGGGGAGTGTACTTTGTTTTCTGACTTATGGGAAAATAGGAGAGTGTTTTTCTTGCTTTTGTAGCTTTTTCATTCAATGTGGTTCTCTGACTGAGATTTGCTTTCTCTTGTCCAGGGGAAGAGTATCAGAGAATTGAATTTGGTGTTAATGAAGTTATTGAGACTCAGTCATCTGTCCTAAATAACACCGACTACAGTATTTCGAGTACTCTGAATCCTCAGGCTCCAGAATTCATTCTCAGCTGTGCACCTGCTCAGAAAACGCCAGATGATGCTCTCAGCGACACAAACTACAACTCCATTGACTGCCAGTTCAGTGACCCCACCCTGGCTCTGGACAGCGGCTCCAACGCTGAAAACGACGGCTTGGCAGGAGGCCTCGGGCAGAGGGAGCGGAAAAAGAAGAAAAAAAGACCCCCTGGATACTACAGTTACTTGGAAGATGTCCCTGACGGCGTGGCTGCCCCGGAGGCGCTGGTGAACGGGCATGCCACGGCGGCGGGGCTCAGCGGCCTGAGCGCGGAGGACGCGGAGCTGGCCGCAGAGCTGCCCTCGCTGTCCGCAGAGCTGCCCTCGCTGGCCGCAGAGCTGCCCTCGCTGGCCACGCCCAGGACTTGCAGCAGCCCTGCCAGCTCCGTGGACTTCCTGGCCGGAGCTGCGTGTGCCGAGGCCGGGCCCGGCGCCGCAGCCCCCGGCAGGACTGCCGGGCAGCCCGAGCTGTGCCGCCTTGCTCATTCGGAACAGTTCTGCCTCCCCCCGGAGGCCGGCAGAGAGAGCCCCCTAAGGACAGCTGTTGTACAGGCTTATGCTGGTACTGATACTACTGAAACTCTTGGCGTTACTAATGGACAAACACTTGAATCCTCTGGTGAGGACACAGCTGCCAATGGGGTAGAATTGCACACTGTGGAAAGCACTGACTCAGACCAAGCTAAGCCTGAGGAAGCTTCACCTACTACTGAGGCAACGGTCCCGCTTGCAGGATCGGTCCCTGTAAATCAGCCTGCAAAATCGTGGGCTAGTCTTTTTCACAATTCCAAGCCCTCTGCTTCCACATCTGTGGTGTATGTTGAGACTAAGTATACCCCTCCTGCCACATCTCCTCTGGTCCCTGAAAAACAGGTTGAAGTCAAAGAGGGGCCTGTTCCAGTTTCAGAGGATCCCGTAGCCATAAAGATTGCAGGTATAGTTAATACACACGAGTGGATGTTACACTGAAGGGTATTAACTCTGCTTGTAAACAGCAGTGTGCAATATTGATAGAGAACATTCCTCTGGTAATGAGCTGACTGTTCAAACACTGCATGAAGGATGTCTTTCAAATAAGCCAGTTTGTATCCCCCTGGGTAAACATTCCAACGAGGCACTGCCATGTCATTATCCCAGATACGGGGAAACTATTGCTGCTTGTCAAACAACTTGTCAAACAGTCTGTGGAAGTGATCTGTGGTTTCAAATAGGCTGTGTGCTGTTATAAAAAGGAGAATATGTTAGGCTTGTTCAGAAAATGGTGTATTACATTATCCAGTATTTACAATTTTACAGTGTGTTCCATTACAAGAAGAGTATTACTATATTTATACCAAAGTAGCTGAAATTCCTGGGCACTAAACAGCAGTTAAGTGTAATGGCTACATAGGTCTTGCTTCAGAAATTTCAATTCAGGAAATATCATATTTACTAATATGTTTTTTGAGGTGTCTGTCCTTCCAATTTAACCATTATAAACAGTATTGCTTTATCCATAACCAATGCTAGCTGTTCCTAATTCAAGAATAACCCTAAGGAGCTGTCCAGAGCAGACATCAGGACAGGGAGTGAGTGATACAAAAGCTTTGACTCTTGGTCCTGTCATATTTGTGGTCCTAATGGGAAATGCTAAAAACTGCAGGAGGTTGGTTGTGCAGATTCAGCCAGAAATCATGAAGTTCTCCCAGCTTGGGTGCATTTTGTGTAACTGAATCACGAGTGGTGGAACCAAAGTAATTATTTTAAATCTGTGAAGTGGTCCATGTGTGAGAAGGCTTTGTGCAGAGTCCTGCTGTTTATGCTACAAGCTAATTTACAGGTACAATGCTGTTTTGAATATGACAGCTTGAAGTCAGATCTCCACTCTGAACAGAAGCTGACCTGAAGATGATGTTCAGAGTGCCCAGAATTGTGTGCTGCCTCTCCTTCCCTCCTTACTCAGCAATGGTTTTGTTACTCAGAATTGTCTGTTGAGAGAAAAGCTGTTAGAACAATTTATATATTTCAGTGCATTTTCCACTTAGGTGCCAAAAACACTGTATTAAAACTATATATATATATATATATACACACACACACACATATATATATATATATGTATTTAAAAGGTGATTACAGTCTGTATGAACCCATATGGAGAATGTTGTCTTAAAATCTCAAGCTGCCATTTGGTAATGATTTTAACTTAAAGCTATTTTGTGGCTGTCATAAAGCTAGGATTGCTTGCCATAAGTGGAAAAGGTTTTTTATCTTGTCCAAGTCCTTCCAGCTGTAACTTTCTAGACTGTCACTGTTTCTGTACTATTTTTTGCCACCAGGTGGGAGCAGAGCTTCTTAGTTTGTAGTAAAACACAAATGTAACTTTTACCCAGTGTTCTTTTGCACCTTCACTATTAGCTTGCTGTTTGGGTGGAGGAGTAATGTGAGCATAGATTAAAGGAATTCATCTGCTCATTGTAGCTGATTTAGCTAGGAGTTATTGCTGCAATTCCTGTAATTCAGATGTTGCTGATTTCGGTGTGAAATGTTTACTTGAAGATCTGAATGCCATGTGATCAGTGCTTTTCTCTGTGGAAAAAGCTGTTTTTCTTTATTTTCTTTATATGTACTTGAGTGTTCTCTGTCCTATTTGGAAAACAGGTACCTGAGTGCTCTGTTCATCCACCCACACTCAAAAACATCTCACAAGAATTTCACCTCATGATTTCCATTTTTCATTTGCTCCATTCTGTGTATATTGAATTTCAAATCTCCTACCTCGGTGATCACTGTCTGAGGGTCTGTGTGTTTGTCACATGTGTTCCTTGTTTTCCCTGTGGCTGAGTTGAGATCCTCCTGTTGGATTTGCTGGGAATTCAGCAGCTTCAGCTCATGCCAGTGGGAATGAATTTTTGACCACAAGTGCCATAGGGTGCTGGACACAAGTAAACTCTACACCTGAAGTATCTTGAGTTAACAGGCAAAATTAACAAATCAAATTAACAAGCAGTGTTGGAATGCTGAGGTCCTTCTACACAGTTTTTATTTAGAACAGGTGCTCAGCATACAAGAAGAGAAGTTGCTTTTCCAGGGACATATTGTTGGTTGGTACTTAAATTTCAGCAGTTATTACAAGGGAGGTTAATGATTCACAGGCACCCTGAAGTTAATTTAATGCTGCTTGATTCAACCTGCAGAAATCTATGGTTCCTTTAGCCTCAAAGACAGAAGGTGCACAAGGTAAGGAGATGATCAGGACTAGAAAATAAATAGAACAGACAAATTTCATGTTAGTCTTGATGAGGAACAAATACTGAAAAGGCAATTTTACCAAGTGTCCAAGATGTATGTGCTGTGCAGGTGCTACACTTGTGTTTTTAGAAAGGGACAAGTGTAGTAATTAAGCACCACAGCCTAATTTAGATGCCAGGACAAACATTTGAATAATTTGTATCTAAGAGATAGTAAGGTTATAAATTATATTGGTAAAAAATAAGACTCTTCAAGGCTTTACTTGCCACATTCCTTAGTTGGTCCCCTACAATTATAACCTGATAATTAATAATGCCTTATATAATGTTGGAATAAGCTAAGGAAATAAGTGATTGGAAAAATATCAATTCTCTGAGTAGTCTTTTAACTGTTCTTGGTGATTTAGGAGAAATTGCAGTAAGAGAATCTAAAACAATTTTCTGAATCATATTCTTTTGCAGTGTTTCCACTGTGGATGATGGAGGTTACAGTGCCCATAAAATCTGTTTACAGCAGGCAGGATTTCAGATGAATTGAAGAACAGGAACTTTTAAGATCTGACTAAATCTGGAATGACTGGAATAATAATTTTAAATTAGAAGGAAGGGAATCCAACAAATTCAAGAATGGAAGGCACCAGAACAGAAAACAAATGCAAGTACAATGTGAAGAACTAATGGTAGAAGTATTAGAGGAAGGGATCTGGAAGTTCTAGGGAATTGATGAATGTCTTTAGTACAGCTGAAGAAGACTAAGGTTTTTTTTTCCCCTAGTGTGTGTTAATACCAATTTACATGGAAAACATGGAAAATAACTAATTCTGCTGCAATTCAACTAATTCTTTATGCAATGGCAGTCTTTGGACATTACTTCTGAAGGAAAATTTCATAATGCAGCAGCAAAAATGGAAATAAGATTTAAAAACCATGTGGGCAAACATTGAAAATTCAGAGTTAATTTGTCTCAGATGATATTGTTGGCGTGACCATGGTTGTAAATCCGAATTTACAAAATAAATTCATAAAGAAGATGGTGATTCACAGTTCTGCCAAGACTAGTGATAAAATGAATTTAATTCAGATAGTAAGAAAGATGTTTCAGTGTTATATAGTAGAAGATTTTTTTTCTCATTTTATAGCTAGGTAAATGCTAGAGCAAGGAGTTGTGGAGACATCCATGGTCCTGTGGGCTTTTATAAACTTCAAAAATGCAGCCTTTTGTACATCCAGATTGCATTCTTACAGAAATGTTTTTGTTTAGGGTCATCCAGCAGTGTTGTCCTGGGATTTTTTAATCATTGTCCAGATTTGAGGAAAGATCAGAGTGACAGAGACAATATTCTCTAAATCAGAGCCTTAAGCCAAGTGTTCAGTTCCTAACTTGTAAGCATCCTTACTTTTCAGCATGGACACCATATCCTCAGGGCTTCTCTTTCCTTAAACTCTGGACTTGCTTTGTGTAGGGAATCACCTTGTTTAAAAACATTTGAGAGGTAATTGTAATAACAAAACCCAGTGAATGAACTTCAGCAAAATGCTTTTTGTTTGCCAACAGAATTAACTAAACATCTCCTCATTTCACAAATCAGTACCCTCCAAAAGAAATGAGTTTTCTGGGTGATTACATGAGCTTTCCAACAGGTTTTGAAATGTTAAGATTTTCTCACAGTTGTGTTTTTATCTTCTGATACACTTGTAAAAGTTCTTTTAGTTATTACTGTGTGTTAGATGTAAGCTGGAAATGTGCTGTTGAATGTAATTGCTGTACACAAACCCAACTTCTTTGTTAAAAGAAGCAAAACTCCCAGGAATTGCACTGCAGCCTGTTCACAAAGCAGCTTTGTGACCACAAGAGGATGCTAAAGGTCCTCTTAATATCATTATTTAGCATGAGGCAAAATGGGGAAGAAAAGAGTTAATGTAAAAAGTTATTGACAGACACAAAAAATAGGAACTTTTTCTGTTATTTTTATCTTTGTTTTCAACAGTGATGAGTTATGTTAAAAGAAATATTGTGTGTGAACACAGTTCAAATGCTGCTGCTCTAACAATACATTCTGAAGTACTTTAGCAGTAATTTAAATAACTCTTTTTAGCCCTCAATAGAAAGGAATCTTCTGCATCTGTGCTACATCTTCCATTTTCCATTTCTTTGCTGTCTGCTCTTTCAGGTGGCACCTTCTTTATGTAATAGACAACTAAAGTAAACATTTTCTCTTTTTTGGTCAATTTTGTTTACTTAGAACTGATGTTATCTGCAGAAAATACAATCTTACAGATAGGGAGATAGCTTGGCAGTAGAAGGATGTGGATTTTGTTTGCAGTTCTGCCACCTCCTCTGCTTACTTACAGCTTTGTACCTCTGTTTTTGTACCTATATCACGTTATTTTATCTCTTAGTCCTGCAGTGAACAGCTCCAATTCTTCATAGCATATAAGAGCTTTAGAGCCCCTCACATTTATTATAAAAATAAATAACCCCTCTGGTACACATTTGCTATATTTACTTGCAATTTGTATTTTGTCTTGTATCTACCTTATTTTGCAAGTTTAAAGAATATGAGCTCCAGTATTTTCTTTAAACAGTTCTTATTTAGGTATCTAAATAACAGCTCAGGATTCCTGGAAAAGCTCCCTTTGTTGCTCTTGGTTTCATAACTGGGACAGACTAACGTGCAGTGGTTTCTGAGTTTTAAACTTGGGCCATTGCTGAAGGTTTCAGAAGCAGGAAATAGTAGGAATTCTGTTGTGTAAGACTGTTATCTCGTAGATTTTGGAAGTGTTAAATAAAACAGCCTGTTCTGTAGAGCAGAGCACATCTGTCTGTGTGTTTGACTGAGATGATTTTGTTGCAAGATAGTGGATGGTGAAACTTCTAGACTGAGACTGCTGCGTTGGCTTCATCCCTCTTCAAAACAGAAAAATGTGGAAAATACTTCATAAAACTGGTGACAAGTGATTCCAACTAATGGCATTTTATATGTGTATGTATCTATGTAGCAGTATAAATAAAATATCTGGGTTTAGGAACACAAATCCCAGTCAACAGGTCTTGTTTGGGAATGGCAGTGATCAGTTTTGTATCAGCATCTCCTGCTCCGAATCCCAGGATGTCATCGGTGGAAGAAAAACCTCTGATTTGGAATGTGAAAAATTCACTGCTTAAATGATGTGGAAATCATTTGCTGACGTTTCTGTGACTCTTGTTCAATGATTTGAATGACTGTGTAATGCTGCAGCAGTTATTTGTTTGATGTCCATGAGAGTTTTGTTGATGCTCAATTTACTGTTTCTCATTCTGCAGAAATACTGGAAAATGTAAGACTAATACATAAACCAGTGTCTTTGCAACCCCGAGGGCTGATCAACAAAGGAAACTGGTGCTACATCAATGCTGTATCCTTCCCTGGGAAAAAATTAATGCTCTTAAGTTGATATTTTTATATTATATCTGTCAGAGTTTTTCTGGATTGTTCTGGTAAGTATTTTATAAAAGTGTTTTGTTTTCCCAGATCCTGCTCCTGTGGTTAAACTGTTGAAGTGTAGCAGCCAGAAATCCAGGGGGATTTTGGATCATTGAACCTGGTGTGTAGGGTTCTCCTGCAATCCTGTTTGCAGTTCGTTACCTGTGTTAAAATATTTCAGAACTGTAACTTCTCCTCACTGAAAGCTGTGTAATTTCTAGCAGTGTTCCCCCATGACTCTGTGCATCCATTTAAATGGTTATTTCTCCTTTGCACTTGCAGTAAGTGTTCTTACACTTGGGCTTTGTTTTGCAGTTTAAATGGATCATTTGGGTTTGTACTGAGCAGGTTTTCACTGTCGTATCATCTGTGTAAAGCAGCATTTAATTTAAGTTAATCCTACTACAATCTTACATATGGAAGGTGAACTTTTTCTTAATTAATTGGAGTTGTATTCCCTTGCAAAAAATAACTTTTACCCTGAGGAGCAGAAAGCACCTTCCCTCCATGCTATATTATGATAAAAAAAACTTGTCTCCCAAGTCAGCAGGGCTGACTGCAAGTGGTGCTTGGGATACTTCTAGTGCCAATACTGCTAGTGAAAATGTTAACACCAATTTCAAGACTGATCCTGGCAGATCTAATAAACTACTTCTAGGCCAATGACTGCTTTAAATAAAGCTTTTATCATATATCACCAGTTCTGCACTCCTTTGGTTATATCCACTATTCATCTTAGGTGCTATTTTTTTCAATCTTGAAGTTTTACATTGGAATTTATTACTCAATTTTTGCACACTGTAGGGATCAGATTAATCTCTCTCTTCAGCTGTTGAGACTGATCCCTGATTTTGCCATTTCCCTTTCTCTCCAGTTCTTTAGTGTGTTTCCTTTGTTCACTGCTCTCACCAAGTTGTGATGTTTTTAGAATATTATTCTTGCAGCATACTCTGGAGTTTTCCAGGCTGCTCCCAACTCTTTGTAGTGCAGAGTGTCTCACATCTCAGCAGGTTTTGCTTTGGTTGCAGGTGTGACTCAGCACCTTTAAATTTCAGCTGGTTTCTTCCATTCTTCTTGGAAGATGTGTTCCAGGTTATTTCCTGCCAATTTTCAAATGGTTAATTTTCTGAAGTCTTTCCTATGAAAGTTGTTTTCCTCTCCTGCTCCTGGATGAAATGTTTCCTTACCCATTAATTGAAGTTTTTGCCATGATTAAAATGTCAGTGAAATCACTGCATGTTACAAAATACTGGGATTTTTTTAGTATAACTTCTGTACATTATTGGTTAATGTTGTGCTAAAGCTTCATCCTATTTTCCAGTTTAATTCTTGAGTTGAACTATGTAATAAAAATACAGCTCTGTTTTTCATATCATTTTGCATACAATGGAATATTTGGTTAATACACAAGATGCCATTTTCTGCATATTTCCTTAATGCCACTGCATAGACCCTGCAAGCCTTGGTTGCTTGCCCTCCAATGTATCATTTAATGAAGTCCATTCCAATGTATTCCAAATCGCAGAGGCCGTGCACCTCCACACCAATGCTAGACAGTTTGTAAGTAGCTTGGGAAAAAGGAATACAAGTCTGGGATCTGGCTAAACTCCTTCAGAAATACCTAACAATGGCTGTTGTTAGAAGCTGATTTGTATCCAGAAGTTTTTTGTGTGTTTTTGGGTGACACTTTTATAATGAACTTGGTGTTTTACACCTTGGCTTGTCAAGGAAGGTATTCCTATTGCCTTGGGAGTATCAGTTTTGTGTAGTGTTAATGTGCAAAAATGAACTGTGAGAGGTGCAAGAACCAGCCTGGATTTCACTGCAGTGATCAGGTGGATTGTTATGCCTGAACTTTACCCATTTTTCGTGGTGATATCCTTTGATTTTGTTTTATTTTAGAAGTCAGAATGACAATTATCTAATTCTGTTACTTGTCTTTTTAAGTGTTAACTTGCTGCTCATGTCCAGTTGTTGCTTCCCTTCTGTTTCAGTGTTCGTTTAATGAATGAGTTCACTAATATGCCTGTACCTCCTAAAGCAAAGCAAGGTGAGTGGGAGCAGGGGCACAGAGCAGAAAATCATGGGGAGAGGCCTTTGGGCTAAAGATCTGCATGGGGAGAGGTGTTGCACCTTGGATTTTTTACTTCTTTTTGGTGGACCAAGTGTAAAAGTTCAACAGGAACAGTTTTTGTTGAAGGCTCACTTAATTGTGAAGATGCCTTTTAAGAACATGCCCTTTCTAAGAAAATCAGTTGATACTCTCCGTATTTTCCTCCACTTCCTTCCTTACATATTTCCAGCTGTTTACATACCAGATTGCTCAATTCTGCTCCTTAAATCCTGAACACTCACTGATTTGGGACAAAATGGGGCCATAACAGGTCCCTTAAGCAATTGGAGATTGCCTGCAGGAATATTGTCCTGGCTTCTGATTCCAGTGGGGAAACTTCAGATGTGTCTGATTTCTCCTAATACATATTTAGGCTCAGTGATGACTATGGAGTGAGGAATAGCATTTTTTTTGATGCAAATAAATTATCTTAAAGGTTTCAGTTGTTTAATCTTAATTTTAAACCAAGTCTGTTATATTGCAAACTTGTAGAAACAAGCACATTCCTGAAACAATTCTTTATGTAACATGATAAGGAAATATCAGGAGGAGCTGGTTGTTCCAGTGATTTCCAAACAGTTCAGACATTTCTGTGGTTTCTTTCTGTAAAACAAATCTTACTGGCTTATGCAATTTATTTTACTTGTAGGTCATTTTCTTGTGTAGTTTTCAAGTATAGTTCTGAGGCCTTGTATTGCCATTAGGTGGAACATTCTGTCAGGCTGTCCTTGGGGTTTTTATTCTGCAGAGAGCAAAAGTCATCTGTTAGAATTGCAAATACACAAAAGGTTTAAGGACATGTTCTTTTGAGTACAAAAGAAATGCAAAAAATGCAAATAGCACTAAAAGTATTCTTTTATGATGGCTATTGATATTCTTGTTAATCTTCTTAGAACTTTTCCTGACTATCTGTAAGTTTCTGCAGGGTGATACGTTTTAAAACAATGTTTACAGATAAGAGTTGTCTTATAACTTCTGAGCTCAAGACCCCAAAATTGCAATAAAACTATTAATAACAAAAGTGCTGGACTCCAAAACCAGTGATGTGTGGAGAGACTGCTAAGGTATAATGTAAGAAAACCTTTTATTTATTATTACTTACATTAATTCTCTTTCACCTTGCAGCTTTAGGTGATAAAATAGTGAGAGACATCCGACCAGGAGCTGCCTTTGAACCAACCTACATTTACAGGCTCTTGACGGTTATAAAGTCAAGTCTGTCAGAAAAGGTGGGGCTTCAAATCCTTGGCTTGTGGAGTTGCATTGCAGGGCAGGCACAGTCCTTAAACCTCTGCAAAGCCAGACCTCAGGCTCTGCTCAAATGCCACTAAAATCAGCTCATTGCCAGCTCATGGTAATGAAGTTGGACTGTCTTGGGACCTTGAATTACAGGAAAATGTTAATTACAGGTTTGGCAGTTTGAGATGTCAGAATAATGGAAAAATTACTGTTGGAATGAAACATCTCTTTTTATAATGGAGTTACCAATTGATTTACATTTAAGAAATGAGCAGTTGTTCATTTTTATGAGGAATTCAGTTAAGACTGATTAAAGGTCCAGAAACTTCAAAATACCTGTTCAGGTTTCATTTCAATATAAAGAAAAGGTAATAATTCAAACCGTCCTTTGATTTGGCCTTGACTTAACAGCAGCTTTTAATAGTGGTTGTAAAAGAAATGGAGGGAAGAAAATTCCAACTCACACGTTAAATGGAATTTGTACTGAGAAAAATGCAGAATTTTTGTAGCCATTGTGTAGCTGATGTGTGTATTTACTGCTTATTGCAGTTTGGGTTTAAGTGGTTAAAAAAGAGTTTGTGTTATAATGAAATTTAAACTCTATTTGATGTGACTTTAGACTCAGTAGTTGCTAAATTAATAGGAGAAAGCTGGATTTGTTCAGTGTCATGAACCTTCTGTTAAAAAGAAACCATGAAAATATCATAGAATTAATTGAAAAAAATACTTTATTCAGGGCAGGCAAGAGGATGCTGAGGAATACTTGGGATTTATCCTCAATGGACTACATGAAGAAATGCTGACCCTCAAGAAACTTCTCTCTCCACATAATGAAAGTTAGTGGTTTTTCTTTTATAGCAAACAATTGATTTCAAATACTGTTTTTGTGTTTGATTCCATAACATAGAGTAATGCTTGGAGTAGGTGTTGAGATAGGGATAGAATGCCATATTTTAAAGGACTGGGACATAGGAAAATAATCTTCTGGTAAAATCTGGGTACAATTGAGTCCATTCTGCCCAGTTTATGAATGATCTGAAGAGTTACTAAAGAGTTCTGGGAAGGCATCATGGCTCTGTCAATACTCTGAATGACAATAAGTCACATCCCTGGTTCTCCTAAGCAATAAAACTCAATATTACACATTTTTACTGAGCCCAGCTAAGCATTATTTGGGGCTAACTCTAGTTGATCAGTCTTGTCATTTATAAACACCTGCAATGTCAGTGGTTTTTGACTCCATGGGAGTTCAAAAATACATCAATGTCTTTTTCACTGATCTTTAAACCAACTGTTAAGATTTTTTTTTTCTATCTAATACAAACCAACATACTAAATTATTTGAAAATTCTTACTGACAAAGTTGGAGGAAATTTACTTTGAAAGAATTACTAGGATTTTCATACAGAGTAAAATGTCAGTTTATAGAGACTTCAGCTTGAACCCCCTTTACAAATAAAATCCTGCAAGCCTTAGCCAAGTAATAATTCAGATCACTAGTTACCCAGTTTCTCTTTGGTAGGGTAAATTTTTTAGGATATAAAGTCATACCATATTTTGTTCCTTAGCTGTGTGCAGTTTATAACCTCCTGACTTTGGCACTGGCTGGGAAAATATTTGCTAAGATTTGGGTTCCCTGTAAAATACCTGTGCAGAAAAGGAGTTGTATTTAATAATGGCATAATTCTGTTTCCAGAATAACACTTGACTTTCTAATTTTCTAGAAACCCCATAAATTTACTACTAAAAATATATCAAACTTTGCTATTTACACACAGTCATCAGTGAGCTGCCTTCTGTTAATACATGGACGTGTCATGCTAGGAGCCAAGCTGGAATATGCTTGTTCTTTTTTTTTTAATTAAAACAATGATGCATGAAAACATTTTATCCTCAAAAAATCACCTGTATTGGGATTTTTGCCTTTCAAATCCTTTATCTGTCTGGGTGTTTCATCTGTCAAAAGCCCAATGTGTTTTTTTTCCCTTGTCACTGCAGAAGTGTCGGTGTCCAACGGCCCCGAGGCTCAGAGTGTTCCCAGGGAGGAGGAGCAGGAGGAGCAGGGGGAAGGCAGTGAGGATGAGTGGGAGCAGGTGGGACCTCGCAACAAGTCCTCGGTCACTCGCCAGGCTGACTTTGTCCAGACTCCAATCACTGATATTTTTGGTGGTCACATAAGGTACAGTACTTTTTCCTACAAGTTCTTGACTTGCAGTGGCTGAGTCTTTGAACAGACTCCTCTGAGATCCCAGGAATGAGTTGCATGTGGAAAAAGAGTTTGGAATGTTTATGCTTTGAATATTGTTTAAGAATTCCAAAGCATTTTAGAGCTACCTAATTTTTATGGCTTCTCATCTCATGTTATAAATTAAAAATACTGAGAAGAGAATGAGATTTACATAGTTATATCTTGACAGTAAAACAATGAATTAAAGCATGAAATTGTGAATTTTAGGTTATTCAGACTCTTCATGCTTCCCAGAGAAAGCTGTGTTTAATAGTAAAGAAATGATAAAGGCAAAAGAAGTCTGGAAAAATGTAAATTGCTACAAGATGCTCCTGGAATGAAAAGAATGTGGGATATCACTTCTGTGCAGGTCTAATACCAGACAAAGGCAGAAAGTAGAATCTAAAATAATATTTTTTGGAAAGGAAGCCTCTTGACTTGTTTGGAGAGATGTATAATTTAAAATGAAAGCAAAGTAAACACTTGCTAAAAACATACAACAAAACTACTAGACTTGAGGAATTATTTTTAAATTGGAGACAGACACTTAATTGCTGGTGTTTGACTCTCTGTGTTGCCAGATATTGAGCATAGAAGTGTGAATAATGTGGGCTAGTGCCTTCTGCCTTGGAAATGCTCTGGAATTATTTATTCTTCTGGGTTTTGAGCCAGACAGCTGGTAAATAAAATTATATTTTCCATAGAATTTGGCAGACGAGTGTTTGTAGGTATTGATGGAGTCCTGCATTGATGATTCACATACCCAAGGTGGTGTTAATACCCCAGGTATATTTACCACAATTTGTCACAATTGTTTAGATCTCTACATGATTCCTTCAGTTTTTATATTAAAAAGACTGAGATGATGCAGTTTTCTGTAGCAGTCCACAGAAAATGATACAAAGCAAAGGTAATCCTGGAAAAAGGCAAAAACTTGCACTGAGCAGCAGAACCACAGGATCCAATCCAACATCTGCTGGCACCACATCCACTTTATTTATCCTTCACACCAGGGCACAGCTCACCACAGAAACAGATCCCCTGGGATGTTGGAAAGGTTCATCCTCGGGGGGTGGAGATGGGAAGGACTGAATAAAACTGCCAGTAGAATTCCACTAAATGGAAGCATCAGAAACTGGAAAAATCCAGTGGGAAAAGCAGTGAGGAGAAGATGATTCGAGTTGGCATCTTCTGGCTAGGGAAACTTCAGGTTTGGGAATTTTTAGGCTGTCCTTGAAAGGCTTGAGTCTATTAAATGTCTATTTAGGCATAATTACTTAAAAACCCCAGCCTATAAAGTCTTTCTTAGCAACATGAGGCTTAAGTGGGAAAGTACCAAGTTTTCCTGGGAATTGTTGCAGTGACTGAGTAATTTTTCATTGGAAATGAAGCATTTTCCATGTCCAGCTGAGATTTGTAATTATTCTAATAAGGGACATTGTTAAGAGAAATCATAGCCCAGCAGAGGTTTTGCTATCAAATCAATTTCTGCATATCTTGTGAAGAAAGTATCCTGAAAAGGCATTACAGTATAATTTCTGTTTTTTAAAATAAAGATGATGCTATTTTTCATGCATTCTCTTCCCTCTAAAGGATAGATATTTGCCAGTATTTAGCTGCACTGGCTTTCTGTTACTGCTTCAGGGCTTTGCCTGAGTAAAAAAGGCTCTCTTGATTATCCTGAACATTAAAATTAACCTAAACATTAACATTTCCTACCTGACCTGGAAATATTCCAGCATGCCCAAATGAGTCAGAGCTGTGTTAATTATAATTCTGGTTTCAATATATAACAACATCATAATTTGTATACATGGACAAAGTCTGGATACAGAAAATGATGGGAAGAAAATGAACTGCCAGTCCTCAATGGAACATAGTTTATATTTCCTATGGCAAGATTTAAGCAAACAATTTAAAATCACTGTAAAATTGGTCTTAGAGAAGTGACTGAAAAAAATGTGTATTTTTATTGGAGAATCTGGAATCAGCTGTGATTTTTACAGTAGAACACAGATAAGCACTGGTGAAGAGCTGCTGGAAAACTAAACTAACAAAAAGCCAGCAGGTGAATTTTTTTAAAATGCTTATCAAAATTTTCAGTCTTTTTCTTTAAACTTTGGATACTTATCCAATAACTTTGCATAAATAAAACAATTCAGTTACAATCCCATTCAGAATGCTCTTAGTAGATTTTAAAATCATTTATATTGGGGTAAATTGTTAAAACTTGATGTTTAACCTTTATATTTGTATGTGTTGCTTTGAGTTAACTATAAATTGAGTTACTTGAGTAACTCATTCTTCCTTGAAGGTTCTGTCTGGTTGAAAATCACACTGCATTACATTTTGGTTTCTTTTTTTCTCCACAGATCTGTTGTTTACCAGCAGAGTTCCAAGGAGTCTGCCACCCTGCAGCTTTTCTTCACCCTGCAGCTGGACATCCAGTCGGACAAGATCCGCACCGTGCAGGATGCCTTGGAAAGCTTGGTGGCAAGAGAGTCTGTGCAGGGGTACACCACAAAAACCAAGCAAGAGGTGTGTTCTGTTCACTCCTTACTCACAGCCACGTGCTCAACTTTTAATTTCAAAGGGTTTTCATAGAGCTCTGGCTTTACAAAGAGTTGTCGGAGCACACTTTAACAAAAGAGGTAAAACCTTTTCAGAGTGTCCTGCAGCAGTGAAGTGTCAGCTCTGAAACAAAGCCAGGCCTGTAAATAGCTGGGGTTTGAGTTGATGTTATAATTTATTGGGGATTTTAATGGAGAATATACTAAATTAACAGGCTGAACTGTGGTAAAGATACATAATACTATGTTCAATATCGTAACTTAACTGATTCCTAGGGATTGCCAGATGCTCTTAGTAAAGGAGCAGGTCTTCAGAGTAAATACTTTTTTATTTTACAAATGAAACATTATAGTAATAATTGCAATAGGAAAGTATTTACAAAGAGGAGAAGCATGCCTTTAGTTTGGCAGTTTGAGAACTTGTGATAGAGGATAATAATTCAACTTCCCTCACTAAGACCTTGCCTTTTTTCCTGTGGTGGGAGGTGCTAAAGGCAGCTCTGATGTGCAGAGATTGCTCACATGGGAATTCTGTGTGCACTGTTGGTAACTCTGGAATTGTAGGTGTTCCCTCTGACTTCCATGTCTAAGTTTTCAAAATCCTCCAAGTGAGAACAGGATCAGATAAAGAAAGGATGGTTCATTTCCCTTGAAGAGCTAAAGATGAAAAGCAGAAATTTGTTTACCTTGAATATTCAGAACATACATTTCTCCAGTTGTTTTCCACGTGAAAGGAATATTTGCAAGCTGATTATGATTTACCACAAAGGTCTTGTTTTGCTTCCCATTCATTTTTTTGGTTTTTTACTCCAAATGGTTTAAAGTTTTTGACTGACAACCCAGTGCTGAGTTGGAAGAAATGGGTGTTCAAATTTGGTGCTGTGTGATATTTCAGAGTTTGGATGGCGATACAAGCACCCACAATGTGTTCCAGATCTTTTTTCCAGAAGAAATTCAAATTGAAATAGTTGTTTTTGTATTAAAATTGTAGTAAAAACACTGAACATATTGTCTGTAGCACCTTGGAAAGAGAATTCTTTTTCCCCGTGAATTTCTATTCAACACATAGGTTCTAGCAGAATCAAGCAATATGTTGAAAAATAATATGCCCATGGTTACCAGTAAAGAGATTTTTCTCAATTAAAAAATGGAGAAAAACCTTAAGCAGTTATTTTGAGAAATATTTTTATATCTTCATTTCTAGGAAGGCAAAACATTTCTGTTCTGCAATTCTGAGCTTGGCTCCTGGTTTTCAGGCGGAAATTTTGTGGATTGTTTGGCTATAATTATATAAAAATCACTATTTAGTAGAGAAAAGTGTGGTCATAACTCATGTTTTACTTTTTGAATATACTGAGTTCTCTGAAATAATGCTAGGATTGAAGATCCAGTGGGCTTTAGGTCCCAAACGAGCATTTATCATAAATTAATACTGCAATAATAACAAACCTGGAGGGTTTGCTGCTAGTGTATTTAAAATTAAATACTTATTCTTTATTTAAAGGAGGAATTTTGAGGAGGTAACAAAAACTGACAGGTTTTCTTCCTCTGGGTGTGTGTCAGGTGGAGATCAGTCGAAGGCTCACCTTAGAAAAGCTGCCCCCTGTTCTCGTCTTACACCTCAAACGTTTCGTGTATGAGAAGACTGGTGGATGCCAGAAGCTGATCAAGAATATTGAGTACACTGTTGATCTGGAAATCAGCAAAGGTAAAAGATTTCTGGACAGAACTTCCCTCTCTTCATGGGAAAGATGATGTTGTATTTCCTACAAGTGTCTGTGTTTTAATTTTCTCCCACACAAAGTTTTGTCTTCATTGTTACCTGAAAATTTGGCCAATTGGGTGAATTTTTTATGGGTTTTTTTTATGATGAAAGATCTTAAAGCCTTTGTCACTTCCTGGACAATGAGTTGGCCAAATAATTGCTTCCTGTGGATTTATGGAGTAAGGATATAGGCTGCTGGGGGCAAATATGGGAAGTGATCCTCTTGGATCTGTACAAGACTGTTGCCAATATTGGATATTTTTATCACAAATTTAATTCAGAGAAGTGTCAAATTATTTAATTAATGAGTGGCTGATGGAAGGAAACTGGTGTTTAATTGAAAATGCAGCCTGAAGATAGACAATCCATAGTGCAGAGGTTAAACAAGGATCTTTTATTTAACAAGTACCCTAGGATATACTGACTTTTAATAGTGTGAGATTGGAAATTGTCCAGCATCTGAAGCTTGCCAAAATAATGCCTTTAGTTTTGAGCTGACAAATGGACTATTAGCAAGCCAGTAGCTCAAATAAGAGTAAATAAAATCAGTGTATACTCATATCTCAACTGAGATCTGGACCTTGTCAGGCAGTGCCCTTTTGTTTACCTAATATTTTATTTTGCAGTTTCACTTTAGGAATGTAAGCATGACTTGGAATCTGAAATGGTTTCTGTCACTGTCTGGCAGCAGGAATGAAAGGGGAAAAACGGAATAATCTGATCTTTTACTCTTTTTTTCCCTTCATTTTTTGGTGTTTCATAAACCACAGTGTTCAGCAAACCTGCAAATTCACTCCCTTGATTAATAGTTATTAGAACCTTGACCATTCTTTAAAAGGTTGCAGAAGAAATATCAATTAAATGTTCCCTTTTGTGATAGTTGGTTTCTCTGAAAAATAATTGATCCTCTTCATGTGGAATTTCTAATGTGTGACTGTTTTTCCTCCTCCAGAGCTCCTATCTCCTGGTGTGAAAAGTAAAATTTCCAAAGGCCAAAGAACCTACCGGCTCTTTGCAGGTATTTTATCTGTGGGGTCCCTCTATTGCAAATGCAGATTCTGCATATGGAATTATGGAAACACTGGGTTACATGGAGTGTTTTCTTGCAAATTGCACTGAAGTAGCTTGTGGGTATGAAATCCATGTGTTTGGTGGGATTTGTTGAGAATTGGGAGATGTGGTTTGCTGGGGAAACATTGATTTGGGCAAGGGCTGGGAGTGCCAGGACAAGGGGAATGACTTTGCAGTGCCAGAGGGCAGGGTTGGATGGGATATTGGAAGAAATCCTTCCCTGTGAGGGTGGGGAGCTGCCTGCCATTAGGATGGGGCACAACACTGGGACCTTAAACAGCTCCTTGGTTTTACAGCCAAATCCCAGAGCACTGTCCCAGTTTNTCCCATAACCTCTGCTCTCCAAACTGCACTGAGGAGCTGAATTATTCCAGTTGTTATTAGAATTTATTATTGTGAGAGTTTATTATTGTCAGCAATGGGAGAAGGGTTCAAAACCAACCAGAAGCACTTATGTTGGTACCATTTTTGTGTGGAGGGAAATGACTGTGAGAGGAATTGCTGCTGCAGCTTTTCCCAGATTGGGCACCATGGGAAGCTGTCCAGGGCTTGAGGAGCAGTGGCTATGGCAGCTGCCACAATCGTAGGATCGTAGGATCATAGGCATAATTCAATGAAAAAAAGAAAGGGATTTAAAATGTCTCCCTTTCTTCTTTCCTCCCAAATGGTCCTTTCCTCTCCTTGCTCCAAAAAAAGGCAGGAGCTGCTGTTATCCTACAGCATCACTCCAAACTGCAGCCCACAGAAGTATTGCTAATGGCACCCTTCCTTCACAGCAACATGGAAAAGAGGAGAGTAAGCACTGGGAAAAGCAAATTAGACGAGTTCTCCCATCCCCCCTGCCAGCACGCAGGCGGGAGGAGCGGAGTTGGCGGCCAGGTGGGGTTTGCCCAAATGCTTTGCCCTGTACCAGCCCATCTCCTTCCCCAAAAGGCGACCACCACCCTTAGGATCGCTGGGATGGGATGGGATGGGATGGGATGGGATGGGATGGGATGGGATGGGATGGGATGGGATGGGATGGGATGGGATGAGCTTTAAGAGCCCTTCCAATCCCAAACCATTCCAGGATTCTGTGTCTGTCCCACCTATGGACTTCTCCATTCTGGGGTGTCCAAGGCAGGACACAGAACAAACCAACCTTTCAGCTGCCATTCTCCAACCCACACAACACAAACCCGCTTGGACCCTAAACCCTGAGGCTTTTCCTCCACCATCTGCACTGTGTGTGTGTGGGGGGGATCTCCAGGTACCATTTCACCCCTGGTGTGCCAACTCCAGCCCCTCCCTGTCCCCACAGTTGTGTACCACCACGGCAACAGCGCCACGGGCGGGCACTACACGACGGACGTGTTCCAGATCGGCCTCAACGGGTGGCTGCGCATTGACGACCAGGCTGTGCGCGTCGTGCACCACTCGCAGGTGGTGAAGGCGGCCCTGGAGCGCACAGCCTACCTCCTGTACTACCGCCAGGTGGACCTGCTGTGACCCGCCAGCATCACCAACTTCTCCTCTAAATCCTCTTCTGAGTGAATCTTTCCCCCTTTGTTTTCCTTTTTTTTTTT
>VZTT01014797.1:0-16156 GCA_013400855.1 Buphagus erythrorhynchus | reverse complement strand
TTTTTTTTTTTTTTTTGGTCCCCTCGCAACTATGGGATAGAGTGATAAAGGAAGCTGCCGTTTGTGCACAACGTAGTTTGTGTTGACTTTTTTTTGCAGAATGAAGTGGCTCGGTTGGAAGCCTCGTGAATCACAAAAAAAAAAATATTGAAAAAGAAATAAAGTTCATCCGAGTTAATGCTGAATCCTAAGATGATAAAAAGGGAATTTGCGTTTAATTCCCACTTTCTAATTGTGTAGTAGAAGAAAACCCTGCACCAGCAACAGAACTTATAGATTTCTGTGAAAATGTTTTATCTTTACTTCAGGAAAAAAAGAAAAAAAAATTAAAAAAAAAAAAAATTAAAACCTCTCTCTGCTTCCCCAATAGTTTTTTGATAAGTGGTAAAATATGAGCCGATGTGTATGAGATGGAAATGGTCCTTTGTGCTTCAGAACATGTACAAACTGCAGAGTTGCTGGTTCCTGATAGGAAGACACATTTTAATAATTGTGCGATGAGAAACTGCTTAAGTACACATTGCAGATCAAATATTTGGAGTTAAGATGTTAGTCTATATAGATGGGTGATTGTAACTTTATTGCTATTAAGAAATTTCAAACTGCATTTATGCTTCTGTGTACATGAAATTAAGAAAATGGGCAAAATAATTAAGATTGATATTTCTTTAAGTCTGCTTTGTTTAATTTTGCTGTCTGCTCTCCTATAATGTTGAGTTCCTAATTGTACACAGTTTAGTGATACCTAGAAGTATAAAGTTGTCGCCCATCAATAAAAGTCACAAAGTTGGTTTAAGGTGTGTGTGTGGGTTCTGTTTTTCCTCAGGTGTGAGTCCTACCCTTGGAAACTCCAAAGGTTTCTGTGTAGCTCTTCTCAAGGTGTAGGGAGCCTTCCCCAGACAAAATGGAAATTATTTTTCTTTGCTTTTACGACTTTTTGAAACGTCAGAAATGTTCCTGTTTTGCATTCAAGTGGAACTGAACTTGAAGGGGAGAGGGAAAGGGATGTGGCAGTCCCAGGGCTGAGCACTGAGCAGCCAGGAGAGGGGATGGAATTCCTTCTGTGTCCTCCTGGAAACCCTGCACTGTTGTTTTTGAAGCAGATGATATTTTTTTTGTCTCTTCTTCAGCCAGCTGACATTGCCCTGGAGAACTTTTGGTAAAAATATTTCCTTGATCAGCTTCCTGTTGCTTTCTCTAAAAAACTCCTATATATTATTTAATTCTTTGATGATAGTGGTGTTTTGTCCTTATTTCATCATGGGATGGTGGAAGCTCCTGGCTTGTCCTGACTCTTCTTCCCTCTCGTGCTGTCCCACAGGGGAAGGAGTTTCCTGCCCAGAGCTCTGGCTGTAGGAAGGAGCATCCCAACCCCGTGGCTCTTTGGGGTGCTCCTGCTCTGCTGAGAAAGTTTAGTGATGCTCTGGCATTGTTTTGGATGTCCAAATGTATTATGTTTTTCTGCTCATGCTTTATTGGTATTTTCTTATTGACAGATGGTGACTGCTTGTGATTTTGGTGATGTTCCACCAATTTCAAAACAATTTTCTGTGCAAAGCTCACTTGGATTTTGGCTTGCAGGGAACAACCTCAGCCTCTGGAGCTGGGGCTGTGAAAGGATTTTTCCTGGGGCATCCCTGTTATGGGAATTGCCCCAGAGCCCACTTGTGAGAACTTGAAATCTTGAGGGATTGTTCCAAAAAAGAAAGAAACCAGGTTTTAAACTTACTGTTCTGTGCTGGTTATTATTCACATCCTGTTCCTGGAACCTGGTTGAAGTGGTTTTCTGTACAGCAGAAATCCTGTTTTTAATTAATCCTGTGCCTGTGTTGGGTATTTATTTAGCTCTATCTCCAGTGCATTGTGAAAAAGTACATTTCTCACAGTGCAGGTTAACCTGAGTAGTCCAGAGAAAACTGCAGGTGATCAGTAACTAATATATTACTTAATAGAGGTTACATATTTTACTATTTTAAGAAATGGCAATGAGTCATTGCCAGTTTAAAAATCAAGTGTTGAAATTCTCTCAGTATGACTTGAAATTGTCTCAGTATCACTTAAAAGTGATCTTTTGCATTTTTTACTGAGGATATTACAAATGTATTTGTCACTAAAAGGGAAATAAAAGTGTGTGGCAACAGTGATGTGGACACACAGCCATGACTTTTATTGTCTGTATTAACTCCTCCCATTGTTGCAAAACAAGGGGCTTGCAGCTTTTGATCATTTGTTCTGTGTGTGATTTTGTAAAAGAAAAACCCCAACACCCACGATGATACACCGTAAATCCGGTGGTTGTTTACTGAAGTTTAAACCAGATTTTGAGAAATTGCTGGTTTTGTTGTTTTTTTTTTTTTTTAATGCACATTAAGATCTGAAGTTTTCAAAATGAGAAACTGGATGTGCAGGTCCAAAGGGCTATGGGGAAAACCTTGTGCCATGATCCAGATGAGCAGGGGATGGGCTGGGGGAGGAGGATTATTAAAGCCACAAGGTGTTTGGGGCTGGGGGAAGGTGTTTTAAGTAGGAAATTGCTGTTTGGCACAAGATGCTCTGGAGATGATGTCCCTCAGGGCTGGGCTGGGCCAGGTTTGGGGGGTTCAGCTCCAAGGCTGCTGCCAGGATGGGTCCTGAGCTGTCAGCAGAGGGTTTATCTTTGTAAATGTGCTCTAAATCTGCCGATTTTCACTAGGAATGAAGGGCAAGCCTTGGATGTGCAGGGGATGTTCCCAACATGTTGGAGATTTGTGCAACTGGGGGTTTATTTTGGGCTGTCCTAATTACCCAAAGGATTTTTTTGGAAATAATTTACCTAGGTAAATAACCAGATGTGGTGGCTGCAGATCTTGTGATGGCAGCTCACCCCCTGGTCTGGGGTGAAATCTCCAAAGATGGGTGCTGGGTTAGGAGTCCTGAACTGTTCCAGTTGCAGATGTGACCAGGGAATATGGGAGCTGTGGGAACAAGGTAAGGGGTTTTCATGGATTCCCAGACTGATTTGGGTTGGAAAGGATTTTAAAACTCATCCCACCCCGTGCCATGGGCAGGGACACCTTCCACTAGGCCAGTTTGCTCCAAGCCCTGTCCAACCTTGCCTTAAATTCCTCCAGGGATGGGGCAGCCACAGCAGCTCTGGACAGCCTGTGCCTCACCACCTTCACAGAGAAGGATTTTGTGGATTTCAGTTCATATTTGACTTTGTGCAGTCAGAGGTGCCCCTTAAATTTTCTGAAATTGCTGCAGCTTGTGTTCTTATTTCATTGTTTTTCAATCCTGGTCACTGATGAAACAGGGCAGATTTATTGGGAGTTGTTTTCCTACTCATCAGCTGATGAAGGATTTGGGGGAATGTTCTTTAGTATGAGGAGGTGGAAAAGCTGCAGATGTGCCTGGGTGGTCAGTCCAGGCTACCCCAAAACAGGAGAGCAGCAAGAAAGAACAAATAGGGGCTGGCAGTGCCAAGTAATAATTGTGTTTGGGGATAAATCCATCCATGCCTGGCTTTCCCTCCTGTCATTTGGATCCCAACGCTGTTAATTCATCTGCTGGAGTAGCCCCTGGGTTGCAGTGTGGTTGGGAGAGGGATATCTGCACCCTGCTGGAGTGGTGGATGGATCACCCTGCTGGAGTGATGCATGTGGCAGGGATTTCTTGGCTCCCTCAGGTAAAGACAGCCCAGGCAGGAGAGGGGTGTGAGCAGGCAGAAAACGGGGTATTCCCCCAAACCTGAACGTGGCTGTGCCTGGTGCCTGTCAGGAGCAGCTCAGGGCTGTGATTCCCCAAACCTGAACGTGGCTGTGCCCAGTGCCCATCAGGAGCAGCTCAGAGGCTGTGATTCCCCAAACCTGAACGTGGCTGCGCTCAGTGTCCATCAGGAGCAGCTCAGGGGCTGTGATTCCCCAAACCTGAACGTGGCTGTGCTCAGTGCCCATCAGGAGCAGCTCAGGGCTGTGATTCCCCGAAAAATGAACGTGGCTGTGCCCAGTGCCTGTCAGGAGCAGCTCAGGGGCTGCTGCTCCCCCCTGTGCTCTCACTTTTGGTTATCACAGATAATTCCTGCTGCCACTGGGTTCTGTTCACCCTGTTCACCTCCTTGTGCTCCCTCTGCTCCAGAGCAGGAGCCAAACCAGGGAATCAATCCCCTACAGCTCTGCACCTCTCACCCTGCCCTGCTTTGGGGCCATTCCTGCCGAGCTGTGTTTGAGTAGGAAATAAAGGGGCATTAATTCCAGTGGAGATCAAGACTCGCTGTCTGCCTGCTCAATTAGGAGGGCATAGGGAAATTTGTGTCTCTTCCCATTCATTGGCTATTACATTAAAAGCCTCTCTGCTAATATATACTTATATATGCAGCCTGCTTTATGTGGCTTTTACCACATATGAAATGGAGACGTTATAATCAAGGCAGTAATAACGAGGAATGATTAAAAGTAATTTCTGATTGTTTTGGCTTTGGTGGAACATATGACCCCAAGCTGCTGACTCAAGACAAAATGAGGTGGGTAAAAATTCTTGTTCCAGGCTGTGCTCATCCCTGAGCACAACCAGGCCCTGTGTATGTACAGTGAAACCATCCTGGTGTATATTAAAAAAATAAATTTAAAAAATCAAATCTTTGTAAAGCAGCCAGGTTGATGGAGCAATCAGACAGCCCAAACCATCCTACAGGGACTCATTTCCCATAGGGATATTTGCGGAGATTACAAAATACCAAATTCCTCTGAGGTCTGGAAATTATTTGTACGTGGGTATGTGAGATTTAAAATGAGTTAATTCAGCTTTATGGTAATAGGAGAGAGCAGCACCTTCTGAGGGCTGTGAGTCAGGGCTGGGGAGCTGCGTGGCTTGGGGGTGGCAGCCTGTGTGGGGGCACGAGGGTTCAATGTACTGGGGTGAAATTCACTGTGCTTTGGGGAAATTAGGAATGGGGTGCTGCAGCATCTTTCAGCTAATTAAATAAGCCTACAGCGAACTTACTGATCCAGAGGGAATCAGAAGAGCAAGAAAAAAAAAAAAGGATACAGTGATTTTACAGTAAAGAAGTGCAGAACCTTCTGTCAGTCCAGTTCTGGGTGGTCTTTGAGTTGCCTGTGTTGGTGTCTGAGCTTTTTTTGGGAGCAAACTGCCCAAGCTGCTCTGAGTGGCTCCTGGCAGGGCAGAAGTGCCAGGTCCAAGTGCTGCACCACGTGTCGTTGGTTCCCATGCCCAGTTTGTTTGGAAGCAAATAGAAACTCTTTGTAAATACAGCTGGGAGAGCGTGGGCAGCGGGAAGAGCAGCCAGAGGGGCTGGTGTGGCTGCACCAGGAGTGGGACTGGGACGGACTGGTGAGGACTGGCTGCCCATCTCAGCTTGAAACGGGCTGGAAGATACAACCCCAGCGATGACAATCTGTTCCTTCTTGAGGAATTCCCAGGAAAGTGGTGTCAGAGATGGAATCAGCCTTGGTGCTGATAACAGAGGGTTGTTTGCTCTGCTCGGAGCAGTGGTGCTGTCCCAGCTGCCAATATTTGCTCCTCTGCTCTGCTGAACAAGTTTGATAAATGTCCCTCTGCTTTCTGAGCGCCACTGGGCTTAAACAAACCTCTGGGAATATCTTGTAAACTCCCTCCCAGTAAACAGTAAATAAAAGCGGTTGGTGTTTTGCCTGAAGAAGTAAATACTGCCTGGTAAGAAGAATGGAAGGACGTTTTTCCTCCCCCAAGAACTTTGGAAAGAGGACGAGGATTTGGAAAAATCACAGCTGCTTTTGTTGGCTGTGCCAGCTGCCAGGAGATGGGTGCTCCCCTGGCTCGGTGCTGGCTGTGCCCCTGCTCAGGGGACATCCCGGGGGATACGCTGAGCCTGCGGGATGGGATCCCACGGGAATCCCGGGGATGGTGATGCCCGGAGCGGCACAGAGTGCCGTGACACACTCACGTTGTTGCTTACGATAGTGGTTTGGGTTTTCCCTGTTTGTTTACTTCAAGAAAAAGGAAGGAACTTTTTAGCTTGTCTTTTGCTCAATCGTTTCCTTTCACAGTGAGTAAAACCACGGAGCTGGAGCTGTTGGGACATGGCAGAGAGGTGAGTCCTGCCTGCGTGTTTCACCAACTTTTTGCATTCCCAATTCCCTGCAGCTCCCGCTCTCGCTCCGGAGCAATGCCAGCGCTGGGAGAGCTTTGGCAGCGAACTCCAGAGCGCGATTAATCTGCTCCCAGCAAAAGTCCGGCTCTGGAAATAAAGAGGATTCCATGGGGTTTACTGGGGGGCTGGAGCTGGGGAGTCAAATCCCTGCGAGGAGCAGGAATGGCTGAGCCGGCAGCCGGGGGCAGACAGCGGCTTCAGTCCCTTACAGGGAGAATTCCCTTCTGGAATTCCCTCTCCCTTGTCACCGGAGCCCCTGACCGGGGGTCGCGGTCCCCCCTGTGCCGGGAGGATTCCCCTGGAATTCCTGGTGCGAGTCCCAGAGCCGACTGCTGGGGACAGCACAGCCAGCGCTTTTATGGCATCAGGGGCTGCCCTCCTCCTCCTCCTCCTCTTCCCTCCTCCCTTAGGGAGGATGGTCCTGCTCCTCTGAGCCCCAGTGACCGCCCTTGAGCTGCTGCGATCCCAGCCAACATCCCTCTCCTTTTTCCCCTCCCTTCTCGTTATTGCTCCACGCCTGTTGTCACAGGGATGATCCAGGGTTCTCCCCTCTGCCTGGAGAGCATAAATACCACTGGGGAGCTCTGTGAGACTGCACTTGGTCCGAGTTGCTGAGCCCAGACCTCGCACATCTCGCACCTCCTGAGGCTTATTCCATCCTCTCCTCCTCCTCCTCGTTTAAATATTTCAGATATATTAATTTATTTTCCACAAGCAGGCTTGGAGGAGCTGCAATTACCTGGAGACTTGGAAGTACTCAGCAAGGTAAGTGTAAAGTTCGGTCCTGGCTTCTGAAACGTGCTTTTGGGGGTGGTGGGAGTGTAAGAAATAACTCTTTAAGAAGGCACAGTTTTACTAACTTCTCCAAAAAGTTGCCTGGATGGTATAAAATAACACAATACTGTCTGAGCTTCCCTTGTGTGCTCTGCAGAATTTAATGCAAGATTAACAAGCATTAATCTGGAATGAATGGGAGGAGTTTGCAAGAACAGGAGTGGATTTCTATGCAATTAGAAAATATCCAAGGGAGGCTGTTGCAGTCCCCAGGAGCTGATACCTGTGGGCACATTTGTGTTTGTGCAGCTCTGCTCTCAAGTCCTGTAGGAAAGGAATTTCAGTGTCCCCACACGTGGTGTCTGTTACCAGTGGGTTTTCCATGTGGTTTTACATAGAAGCTCACCCACTAGGCTTCTGTGGGAGTGGACTGAAATGGAAGATCCAGGTGTTTTGGGCCATGGCCTTGAAGATGCTGAATCTGTGGTGTGTTCAGTGCAATGTATCACTGTTGTCCTGTGTCTAGGAGCTTGTCATCCTGCTTGTCGTTGGAAGCCAACACAATTCTGCAAAGCTTGGAGTGTGTGCATCCCAGGGAAAGAGATGACCTGCAGTTTAGTGCTCCATGTTGTGGCTTTATCCCTGGATTTCTTTGCACAGGTTAAAGTTGATCCCAGGCTAACCCAGGCTAAAAGCTGATCCCAGGCTGACTCATGTTAGAAGCTGATCCCAGGCTCAGTTTAGAAGCTGATCCCAGGCTAACTCCCTCTGCTTTGCTGTTTAAATGCTCTCCCGACATCCTGAGCTAACTTTGCATTTTCCTTCCTTGTCAGCTGGTGTCATGTGTAACTCCACAGGCCCTGGGATGTTTTAGCTGCAAATGTCACCCATAATCCAGGAGCAGGCACCAGCTCCTGTGCTTCACCAGGGAGGCAGTCAAAGCTCAGTGTCCCTAAGGAGTAAGGTGACATGGGGACATGAATGCAGGACCAGCCTGCATGTGGCTTTAGCAGTGTCTCTGCCAGGCTTCAGATGTGGAGCTCTCCTGCTTTTCCGTGCAAAGCAGACACCATTTATTAGCTGGGGAAATAGCTTTCTAAAAATAATCTTTCCCAAAGTCCAGTGCTGCACTTTAACTCCCTCAGACCCCAGAAGAAGGCCTCCCATTTCTCTCCACTTTGGACAGGCTTTACAGCATATTCAGGAGTCCTTTTCTGCTGACTCAGTCGTTTCTGATGGCTCCCAGATGTTCACCTGGCACCAGTGTCAAGGGCCTGATGTGTTTAAAGGGAGATTGTGCTCTTCTGGAACCTTTGAAATCAACAGCAGAGGCTTCCTCAGCTGACTGTCAGCTGATAATTTTCTGTGAATTATGTCAAAGCCCAGCTCAAAGGCAATGTGATTTCAGCATCCCTGGATGAGGAGCTGCCCTGCAGGGCACTGGGACTGGCTGGGCTGGAGCACACATGTCCGAGTGTTTCTTTGCACCTGGGCATGAGGATTTTGAGAGGCAGATGGATGGACATCTGAAATTCATGAGAGCTTTCTGAAATGTGAGCACCTTTCAGCTGCTTTCAATTATTCTGGCCAGGAACTCCCTGCTCCCAGTCCCTCTCTATCTCTTTTTCCTTCCTTGGGATGCTCAGCGCTCCTCACCCCAAGTCGAAGCAGAGGAAGGGACTTGCACACCCTGAGTGAAATAGAAGATAAAGCCAAAATGACCTAATTTTGAAGAGGTGCTGGTATCCTTTTGCTGGCAAGTGGGACCCAGGGAAGCACATCCCGAGGAATAAAGCTCCATCTGTTGAGAGGTTTTGGCTGGCTCACCCAGCCAGACGCGCTGGCTTCGCTGCGGAGCCGTGAGTGGGGCAGCTCCTCTGGCTCTCAGATGCTACAGCTGATTTTTTCAATCTGCCCTTTCTGAAAGTTCAGTGTTTGCCTTAGATGGGTGGCGGATTTGGGCTCCTGTTTAGCAAAGGGCACCCGGCCAAACGAGGGGTGCAACGGCTGCTCTGAGAGCCGGCTGTTCTGCAGGGAGAGCTGCCGGGGCTAAATGGCCACATTGTCAGTGGCCCTGGCAATGCGGCTATTTTTAAACTCCCAGGGAAGTGCCTCAAAGTAGGAATTGTTCCCTGAATTTGGGTCAGACAGTCTACAAAAGCAACTACTCCTTTTGCCTCCCCTACCCCTGTGCAGCCCGGTTGGAAAGTCGGGCTCCTGCCTGGGGGGAAGCGAATGCCGCAGGCAGGGCTGAGAGGAGGATGAGGTTAAAGGAGTGTTTGTCCCTGTCCCACCGAATGTCCTGTCTGCCAGGTGTGCCTGGAGCTGGGGACAAGGCATGTGTGTTTGCCTTGCTGTGAGCAGCAGGAAATGATGAGAAGCTGTTACCTAAACTGAGCAAATTACATCCTGCATTGTTGTACCCAGGCAAAGGCTTAATGCACTGCCTGGAGAGAGGCTCAGGGCAGCTGTTTTTCATCTGCCCGAAAGTTCAGTCCAAGAAAGAAGCCTCAAACAGGGACTCTGTGTCTTTTGTGCAGTCAGCCAACAAGTTTTCGGGGCTTCTCAGAGTATTTTTGGGGTCCCTGCCTGTGCAAAGCACCTCGTGCTGCCTCTGTTCTCCTCAGATGCTGCTGTAGTGAGTTGGGGGAACAGGGATTTGGGGCTTTGTGCTCCAGCAGAGCTTTTCCAGCTGGGAGTTAGATGGCTCTTCCCTGCTCTGGTTGGCTTCCAACTCATCTGTCTCGGAGTGTCCAGATGCCGTGTCATTGGATGAAACTTCTCGAATAATTCCTGCTAAGCTGGGGCTTGTTTCCTGTCGCTGCAGAGGAATGCTTTCAGCGTGGTTTTCAACAGTGCTGTCAAAAACAGATCCTCGCCTCGTGCTGGAGACAGGGATGGGGGAGCTTTCTTCCCAAAGTTAGCCAAAAGGAGGGAGATCCTCTCTGTACAGATGCTTCTTGCCCCGGCTGGATGGATCCTGTTCCAGGGGCTCTTGGATCCCACTGGAGAGCAGTGTGTGCTGCACAGCCCTGCAGCAGCACACCTCGCCTCCTGTGAGTAGCTCCCGATCCGAACAAAACCAGCCGAGACGCTCAAGGATCGCTAGATGGATAAATGGGAGCACGGGGCGTGGAAGCGCTTGGGAATGACGGATGGAGCAGGAGCGCTGCGGAGCGAGGGACGGGGATTAAACGGAGTTCAAGGAGCAAAGCGAGCCCCTCTCTGGGTGCTGACGGCATCCGAGTGCCTGGGGACAGCTAATCTGGCCGGGGGAGGGCGGTCAGGCTGCTGCTGCTGCTGCTGCTGCTCCAGCGCTCCCATCCCCGGCACCGCTCCCGGAGCCCCGGCGCGTCACTGCCCGGCACCGGGGCACTGACACTTCCCAAAAACTGCCCTGGCACAGCTCTGCTGCAGCCTCGGGAGCAGCTCCTGCTGCTGCCTCACCTCCTCATCCGCCTCGCTAGGGATTTTGCCTTCCCTTTTATTCATAATTAAAAGGGTTATCGGCTTTACCAGCTGCTCTTTGGGGGGACAGCTCCAAGTGTCGCCCTGCCTGGGAAGGGATGGAGCTGGGGTTACCAGGGGTGCAGGAAGCATCCTTCTGCATGTCTGGGAAGTGTTCGCTCCCAAATCAGCATCAGTGGAACTCCCAGGTGTAATAAACTGAGTCCCCACCTCTTGTGGTGCTGTTCGGGTCTTTCTGTCTTTGGGGTGAGCAGTAGTTTTAAGCACCACTCTTTTCCAAGCCCAGATCTGGGCTGTGTGACCTGGTTGTTGGGGACAAATGCACTGAGAACTCCTGTGGCACTGCTCTGACTGCCTGTTTCTCCCCAGGCTGCAGATCTGCACTGAGCTACGGGAGTCCCTGCACAAAAACCCACCATCATCTTCATCTCTGCTTCTGCTGGCAGCATGAACCCTGCCCTGCCCTGGATCATTCCTCTTGGATGTGTGCTGCTGCTGGCAAAAACAGCTGAGTGCTTTATCTTGCCCAACTCAAGCCACCTGGAGAGCATCCTGAGCAAATATCAGGATGGGGAAGTTCACTCCAGGTCCAAGAGAGCCATTTTATTCTCAGACAGACAGGAGATACTGATGCTCCACAATAAATTGAGAGGTCAGGTGTATCCAGTGGCCTCTAACATGGAATACATGGTGAGTCTATGGCCTGATACATCACTTTATTACTACTTTTTTTTTTTCTCCTAACTGTATTTTAATTTTCCTTGTGCTGCGAGAGGTGTCGTGAATTTCCTCTGAAGTAAGTTTTCTCAAGAGGTTTCCTGAAGCCTTTCATTCCAGAGTGAATGGTGCTTTAGGTCTGTTTTTGTGGCCTGTTTTGATTGGAGAGGGCTGCTGATGGATCATGGAGTCCATCCTCTGCATAGTTTCAGGACTGGTTCCATTATCCATAAAGGAGCATCTGGCCCATCTGGATGCATCTCTGCTGATGGCAATTCCCCAGCCTGCCTCAGCAGGTTCTTCCATTACCTTAAAGTCATCAAAGCAGCAAATTTTCCCCAGTGTTTAACCCCTGCTCTCCCTGTGAAAGCTTGCAGGCTGTCATGGGGACACCACAGTCTGCTCAGGGAATCTTCTGGTGGTTTTGGGGTTGCCAACCCAATGCTGGAGGTGACACCTGCCCTCAGTCACACACTGATCACCTGAGCTCAGCAATGTGAGCCAAACCTCCACAATACTCCTGGGAATCTGCACAGGACCACAGGGAAACGGGGCCTGAGGAATGTGGCTCCACCTGCAAAGAATTTCCATCACTGGAAATAGCTGGAAAGGCTTTGGGAGTTCCTGGGTGGATGGGTCAGCGCTGTTGGGTTTTGTAGTTCAGGAAACCAAAATAAAAGTTTGGTCAATGTATTCTCCCACTTCAGAGGGAGAACTTAAAAGTTGGAGGAGCATGAAATACGCCTTTGCCATCAACAATTCCCATGAATATTTTTTTTCCACCTGATGCCAGAGACCCTACTTTGAGCTATTTTTGCCATTCCATCAAAACATTACAGGCCCACAAAACGATGTAGGCAAATAATTACTTTTTGTGTGCCTTTTCCCAGCTTGCAAATATAGTTCTGACCAAAACTAGTCTGACTTCAACCGTGCAACCTGCTGACATATCAAATGATGGATGACTTGTTAAGACCACGTTTAAAAGGGTAAAAGAAAAGTAGACTTAAATGTAATATAAAATTGTTTGCCAGCTGTGCTGAAGCGAGGGCTGCAAATGGAAACTCCTGCCTTTTGTGACTGCAGGGAGAAAGGGAAGAGAAGGGAGGGCAGGGGGTGCTGGGGAAGGACAGCTGTCCCTCGGTCTGTCCACACCAGCTGGATTTTGGTCCCGTTTTTGCCAGAAATCCTGTGCCTTTCTAAGAACTGGGGACTGAATCCCTTCCTCAGCGGCTCTCGCGTTATCCTGCAGGGAAGTGCTGCCAGAGGAGGCAACTGGATTGATTTCCAGAGGGTAAACACAAAGCATGAGCAAGCCCAAGGTGTTTTGGTTGGCCCTGGGGCTGGCAGAGCAGGCCACTGCCCGGCCACTGTTTGCACTTCTGTGTTTGCCTTTGCTCAGGGAGCTTTTCTAGTGGTTTTTATGGGTGATTGAGGGCAAATGAAAGGGCCTTATGTGCTCTGGAGAAAGGAGCTGGGTATGAGATGGGGCTGCTTGGAAGGGCTATAATCAGCCTTTCATGTGCTCCTGTTTACCCAGTATGACTTGGAAATGCCATGTATGTGCTGAACGGGAATTTCTCTTTAATCCTTTGTCCTGCAGAGGACATTTCTCATTTGGACTCGTTTAAGAGGATGGTCTGTCTTTAGAACCATAGATAAACTTTCCTCTTTCCCTTTGGTACAGAGTGGAGAGTCACTGGAGATGTGCTAGGGTAATTTGTGGTTGAGTAGGTAGAGCTTGTTCTTTCCCATCAACCTCCAAACGTTCCCTTCTGAAAATCCTTTCTCCCAGCTCCATATCTGATGTATTTAAGTGGTCTAAAAGGGAAATGGGACCTAATGTAATCCAGGAAAGGGGCATATTTAACTGTTACTGGATGAACTTCAGTTGTTGGACACTGTTAATAAGAAAGCAAGAACACAGTGAATCCTATGACTTACCTGGAGATCAAAAGAATTGTTATACACATATGGGATAAAGGCAAAATGGGCTGAAAAATGAAGAAATAAATGGTTTAGCTGCTGGGTCTGTGTAATTAATTGAAAGCTGGCACAGGTATTCGGTGCTAATGGAAAATGAGTGAGCAAGGCACAACTTCCTGGCAAAGCTGAGCCAGTTCAAAATTACCTTAACCCCTCTAGCAGCTCCATGATGGACACTTCCAAAGTGCATTTGGACTGTTAAACAGAGGTGGATGGGTGCCAAGGCCAAAACAAGCTCCTTGTTAACAGTCCCAGAGTAAAAAGGACATAACGGACTCAGAGGAAAAAGGACATAATAGATCCTAAGGCACGGTGACCTTTTAAGATGGCTTAGTCAGATGCTTTCAGCAGTGATGAAAGGCAGAAATCTTTCCTCTTGTGGCGGCCTCAGAGACAGCTGGATAAAGCAAAATTGTTCTCAGTGCAGATTGCTGGAAGGAAAATAGTTTGTTTCCATGTAAAAGGTATGCATCCTTCCTCTCAACTGTCGGGTGGTGGCTTCCCCTGTCAGGATGGGATAGTGTTTCTGTGGGGGTTAGCAAAAACTATCTCCAGACCTCTGCCAGGACATGTCAGTCCTGGGGTTTGATGCCACTTTTAAAAGGAAGCTGCCAGTGCTGCAGAAAGTCTGAGCTGGGGAGGAAAATGAGTGAGTAACCTGATCACTGCAATTCAGGTGTCTGGCTGTGGGTTTGCAGGCTCCTTGTGGGATGCATTATTACATCTGGCCCTGCAGGCTGTGCTGTGATGTGTGTATGCCATGCATACATCTTACATATACACTGTCCACTCCACTTTGAAAGGCCATTAGAAACTTGCAGGAGTAAAAAAAGGGAATCCATGTGCTTGACCACTTGGAATCACACACACCCAAAAAATTGTCAACCTCTGGTTCTGAAGGAAGCTGAGCACAGGCTCACTGCCCCTCTGGCTTCAGTCATCTTCCTAGATACTGCTTTGAATATTGGCATCAAGAATTCTTGCAAGTGTAGCTGGGAAAGTCTGAAATCTCTTTTCCCCCCCTATGTTTATTGCTCTGAAATAATTCCAGCCTCCTGACCGCATTCCCGTCTGAGAGCAAGAGGCAAATAACTGCTCTAATTTGGATGGGATGGCTTTGTAATCTGATGCCTGCAGAAACGAGCTTCCCTCCTCATGCAGCAAAAAGCCGTGCAGAGATGGAGCTCCTTCCCAATTACCTGTGAAGTGTCTTTTGTCCGAGTTCATTTATTTTATCCGCAGGCATCAAAGGGAGATGTAACGCATTAATTCCCATTTAATAGCCTGTTGCTCAGGACGTCTCTGCAGTAAATTAGGAGATTTGGAACATCTCCGCCTCCGGGGCTGCAGGGAATAAAGCTGGGTCGGAATTCTGAGGAGCTCAGAACATCTTGGGAGAGTTTCTGTGGCTTTTGTGCTGGATGGGAGGGCAGCTGTGGCCGGTCACTGCCGAGCCCACAAAGTGGGGAACCACAAAAAGGCTGTGAGAGGATGCCTGGGCAGAGGCTTGGGGATGTGTGGTGGGTCTGATCCCATCACTTTCAAGGAGCTGGAGGGCTGAGAAGGAAAATGGTTTTGTTCCCTGTGTCAGAGCTGTGCCCATGAATGGTGAATGGTGAATTTGCTTGGTCACTGCTCAGTCCAAAGCCGAGCTGGAGAGCTCTGGGATGCTGTTGGAATCTGGGATGCTGAGGCTGCTTCAAGATAAGCTATTCTAGGAGGCCTGGGCTGTGAGCTCAGTGAGGTGGGGTCATTTTTGCCTCACTGAGACAGTGGAGACACACCAGGCTCCAGGACACACTGCATTTTCCAGTTGTCTCATCCAGGGATGGACAGTCCTTCCCCATCGCAGCTCTGACAGCCTGAGACTGTCTCCAGATATGCTCAGAATGAGCACCTGATGGTTTTTAAACGTGTTTGAGAGCCTGGATGCCCTGCAGCCCTCCAGGCTCTGACAGGTCCTTTGAAACATCTGAGATCAGAAGTTGCTTCTCCTCTGGAGAAGACAGGTCTTGGAAAAAGCAGCTGATTGTGATGGCAAATGTCCAAAGAGGACAGTCTCGTGCTGGCACGTGGATGGGCTGGATACACATTGTGAGACCTCTCTTCTCTTTGGTTTTATTTGTAGGAATGTGCAGTAATGTTTTAATCCCAACGAATTATCCTCTAAGGGCTGTTCTGAATAGAGCAGCTGTCAGTAATTACACAATGAATCCAGGGCACTGGCTGCTGGGCCCAGCTAGTCTGGCCTTTAGAACAAATACTCTCCTGGGCAGCAGAGCCAGCAGAGCTGCTTTCCTGTTTGCCTTTGTGCCGTGCTGGAGCTCTCCTTTGGCTCCCAGCTGTGTGATATTCGATGAGGAGTGATCTCACCCCAGCATCCTGCCCTCAGTGGGAACAGAAATGGGATTTGTCACTTCTAACGTGATGCTTGCTTCAGTGAGAGTGGAAAAAGCTTAAAAACCCTGGGACTTTGCCACCTCTGATGTATTTGACCATATCCACTGGTGGACTCTCGTTTATTCAGGAAGGAGAAGGGGAGCTGAGTCTGAGAGACTTGGACCCACACTCCTTGATTAAGAGGTTTAATCAAAATCTCCAGTGCTGTAGTGGAGCTCACCACTGCTGGAGTTCCCCTTGGTGGGAAAGGCTGGAGATATCCCAACAATAAAGACAATGGATGAAAAGTCATGCTGAAATACATCAGAGCACTGAGTGTATGTCAGAACTCCTCCAGGACTCAGAAATATGTGTCATGTTGGAAATCATGGGATCTCCAACCTCAAATTTTCATTTTTAATTCTTCAAAACATGTTAGAAAAACAACTGCCAAGGATATCTTGTGGTTTAGGGTGGATGGTCTGGATGTGTTCTTGAGGTCTTCCCACGTGGGTTTGTGTGTTTTCTGGTGACCTGAGTGAAGCATTTCCTCAGAAGCATGGCATCAGCTGGGGAAGATCACAGACCCTTTAGTGCCCTGGATTTTCATGGCAGGGGAGCATGCTGAGAAATGTGATTTTAGCACAGAAATTTCGTGGCTTCACCAGGACAGGCCAGACATGGGGAGGGGTGATCTGTACCTTAGTC
>VZTT01014796.1:13921-25812 GCA_013400855.1 Buphagus erythrorhynchus | reverse complement strand
TTACTGTCCATTTTAAAAATAATTTCATTAGAATAGCTGCCCAGGGGATAATTCTAAAACAATATACACTACTGATAGATTGTATGTAAGTAGAGACTCGGGCAGAAAATTACACTAGTATTACACAAGAGGAACTAAAGAGAACCATAAACAAGCACAAATTGAAATGCCAAAAGATATCCAGAAACCATGGGCCCTGTTTATAAAAAAGGAGTCCTCACTGAGAGACTTTGAAAGGAAAAATCTACACAGGCAAAAACCATAGAATAACTCTGAAGTTATCTAGAGATCATTGTTAATTACACATTTTGTAGAATTCAACCACTGATTTCTTTTGTAATTCAGGTTAAATAGAGGCAAGTTAGGTCAGCCTAACACAGAAACCGACAAATTTATAGCTCTGATATTTAAAGAATACTTCAGCTCATACACAACTTTTATTTCTAAAGCCTACATTTATAAAATGGACAGTAACTGATCAATTAACTCCTCTCACTTTGTAAAAATGAGTAACACACTAGCAGTTACAAATTCCTTTCAAATACCAGCACAAACTTGCAGTCTAAAAGCAGAGAACTTTTATTTACTGCATTAGACTTAATGTAGGTCACACTGCAGACCTAAAGGACGTCCCAGTGTTCTATAAACTGTTGGATTTTTAGTATCCTCACAGACTGCTCTAAAATATTTGCACTAGGTAGCATCACTTTAGAAACTAAGGTTTCTGCTCAAACTAAAAAAACAAGCAAGTAAAAAGAAAATTAAGGTGAGAAGACAAACAGGTACATATGACTTACTTGCAAAAACATGCCTTAAAGAAAGCTTTAAAGAAAAAGTCTTATTTACAGATGGACTCCCCTAGGAAGAAGATACGCAAGTAATAGCAAAAGAAATTCACATGTTTTGGAAGCTTAGAAGTCAAAGAAAGAGAGGCAACATGAAGGTGAATGATGTCTGGATTTTACCAAATTTGGGGACAGAAGTAAGGAAAGTAGCTTTTCATTCAACAACAGAAAAAACAAAAGCATGTTTGAATTCATATTTCACATTACTCTATGGGCACACTACATGCATCTGGAGGACCACAAGGCAATCTATTTCAATGATCTGCCATAATGATAAGTCATAGCTGGAGATGGGTTTCTCATGTGGGAATATCAGCACTAGAATGATGGAATTTAATTTTTCACATGCTGCTAAAATATAGAGGGGACATACTTGTGTACTAACAAAAACTGTTACAGACCCACTGAAACAACATTAACTGCATATTGTTATAATCAAATAGCATAAGCTCATGGAGTACTTTTTGGAGAATATTTTGAAGAAATTCAGCTAATTCAGAGGTTAAAGAAATAGTGTAAATACAAAAGTAGTACTTCAACATAGTGGCTTTATCTAGAAAACAGGATTCATAAGTAAGGGCACATGGGAAACCATAATTATATCTTACTGCTTTTAAATGAATGACATTATATTATTCTGATCTCATAAAATAAACTCCATGTTTTTCAATATNTCTATGATATAATATAGAAGGGCATACATCATCTTTCCTTTTAAGACAATAATCTAGTTAAATAAATCTTTGGTGAAATAGTGTATAAAAGAACTGTCACATTTTTAAGGTAAAGCTATAATATTGAATTAAACTTCTAGGTAGTCCAGAATGAAGAATTAAACCTAGGAAAATAAAATCTAATACAGATTTCAATTTCAAAATTCTTTTTCAAATTATCTTAAGGGTAATATTCTCTAGTACTATTAGTCAAATAGCACAGCTGTAAATTTTATTTTACTGTAGGAGGAAAATTCTGGATATTCTGACTTCTTGTTCATTTAAAGAAATATCCCATGTTCAGTTGAATGAAATTAACATATATAGAGAAAATTCAGAAGAAATAACAGCTTTTTTCTTAACACAAAGCTTTATTTTTTAATTTTAAGAATGTTTTACAACTGGAACTCTTCAATTAGATTTTTATATTCTGCCTCAGTTGGCCTCTAGGTCCAATTGTAAGGCCTGAGATACTACAATGAAGTAATTGTTAGCCAGATCTACTGTGTGATACTTAAGAACAGCTTTCACTGAAAAAGTTCCTTTCTAGAAGAATGTTAAAAATTGTATTTCTCTTCTCACATGAACTCTCAAAACTGGCTATAATAGTAGTAAGGCAAGGAAAGCAAGTAATAATATGTCACAATGCTTAAGATACCTTTTTGTGCTTTAATGAGCTCCTTTCCAACTTCCAGAGTTACAAAAGCAGTACCATTAAGTACAATATCAGTTATTGTTTTCCAGGCATTAGCAGAAAGTCGTTCAGAAGGGGAAATAAAGTTTCCAGCTGCGTTGTTTATCACAACCTGAAACACATGAAAGAAAAGAGTTAACTAAAAATAACTTTTTTCTGAGACAAAAGTAAAGAATTAACAAGGAGTTTTTTAGTGTTTACAGTGACAAAAGTAAAATGTCCTCATCAAATGAGGTACGGAGGGCACGGGAAGAGGGAGAATAATCCATAAGAAATTTTAACATCTGCAGCATATGTAAAGTAACAGAAAATAAAAGTATAAAGTATCAGTAACAGAAAATAAAAGTGTAAAGTATCAGTAACAGAAAATGAGCTGTATTTCCAAACTACTGTACTTTGGAACTGTAAAATGTAGAGACTGACTTAGTCACTATTTTCCATAGTGTCTCAAGTGCATCCTAACAGGCAAGTTTGCCCCACCAAATTCCAGCATCATGTCTATTTAATATAATGGATGCATGGGCATATAAGCAAAAGGCAGCAACCTGGTAACTAAAGTCTGGATGAAGTCAGTGCTGCATAACAGGAATTCAAATCAGCCATGATGAGAATATTATGATACAGTGTACTGCAAACAACTACAACAAAACTTTTGTATAGTAGAGGTAAATTGATTACTTCCTATGAACAATCACCAGGTAGAGGATACTTTCACTTCAGGGGACTAAGCATCACATTAGCAGTATTTAAACCAAAAATTATGTAGCCATATCTAGCATATTTAATAATATAATGTGCTAAAGCAATAAAATGATGCACTGTTAATGGAATGGCACCTTGGTTCATGTAGGTTTGCACATAAGACAAATTCTTTGTCATGAAGAACTTCTGGGCTAAATTCTAATGAAGATATTAGAATTTTCAGTAACAAAACAGAGTACAGTAGATATTACATGAATGTAAAACTAATAATATACAACAGCAAATTCAATTTAAAGGCCTCCCTGAAATTTGAAGGAAAAAAAATCCAAACACCTTGAGATACTGAGGACGTTATTAGAATCACTGAATAAATACAGGAAAAACACAACAATAAAACTAGTGAACTAAGAACTGTACAATATGATCTTTGAGGTATGTAGGACTGCCAAAAAAAGCCATGACAAAAGAATGATTGCTTTCTAATTGGGAGTAACACTCTTGGGAATGGAATGAACAAAACAAAGCTGGAAGGACTTTCAAGTTACTGCCATTAACTTCTGTCTTTGAGATCTCACCTCACACACAGTATGGCAGTAAGTGATACCCAGGATTCGTAAACTGACACCTCATGTCTTCAACTAAGAGAAAAACTGGACAAAAAGAACTGAATATTCAATTTACTCTGCAGTCTATCTTAAACACATAACATATGTGAAATTAAAGAGAAGGTAAATGCTTGTAAAGAACAAGTCATAGGAAGCATTTATTCAAAATATTATTGGTGCTCTAAAAATGTACTATACAGGAAGAAACCTCCTCCCTCTCTGCATTTAAAACCTGAAGATCACGATTTTGATTTTGGCCAAAAACTATGCTAACTAATGGTCAAAATAATGTCCAGAGAATCTTTTCTACACATCAGGACAGTGAGTTGCTTCATTTCTAGCACTGTTATAGCATACAGCTATACAGCATATAATTTCTCTACTTCTTACAATATTTAAAATTCAGTAGGTTCTCTATCACATCTATAGGAAGCTCCTCATGCAAATTGTCTACAACACATATACAACAGTTTTGAATTTACAGTAAACAGTTTTAAATCTGATTGTCCTTTACAATGATGCTACATCATCAAATTTTCTATCAGCTAGCAGAATCCAAGTTGTTATCTCACAATCAAATCAGAATTTGTGATTATCATCTTTCAGACTCCATCAGATCACCCTCCTCACAATCTGATATAAAGAGCTCTGTTGCTTTGTGCCAAACTATTAAAAAACAGATGCTTGCCTTGACTGAAGACTTTTTTCTTCATTTTATGAGAACTTAATCTTCAAATTGGAATCTTCTTTGTGTATGTGAATAAGCTAAGCAAGGATCAAAGAAGACATTTATGGTTACTTCTATTCCTAATTTGTGAGGCATTGTGTTAAGATGTAATTCAGTAAACACAGGTAAATCACCTTTTCAGGAGGATTTAAGGGCAATATTCCATTCCCTTAATTGAAAGAATCCCTTCAGAATTTTCCCATTATTTGAAAGAAGATATTAGTCCTCAGAGTAAGGGTAAAAATGTTTTGTCTACTTGGCTGCTAAATATTTTAAGAACCACAGGAATAGAGTAACTGGTCTAACTATGAGTGTTAGATTTACCTTGAAGTACTGCCACTGTTCTGTCTAGTGTCTTTTTAGATTCCATTAACTTTCTATTTTAATAACTTTCTTCATACCTACTATGCAAAGTATTTTCAGTAATGAAGAATGAGTTCTTTCCTTTCCCTAGAAGACTTACATCAGGATGTCCTGCCACTTGGATTGTTTCAGCAACAGCATTCTTAACTGAAGCTGGATCTCTCACATCACACTGGATGGCGTGAACCTAAAGAATAATGGAAAGGCAGTTGTAAGACTTAAAAACTGTATCATTCATAAATTAAACAAGTCCATAGAAACATACAAATGCAAAAAAAAAAAAAATCCAATAAAATCTAGAGCATAATACGTAACATATTCATAATTCTGCAAAAATTTACCTTATTCCCTGTTTTAGAAGAAATTTCATCTGCTGTTCCTTTCAAAACATCCAACTTCCTAGAAGTAAGTATTAACATCCCTCATGTCAGTTAAATATAATTACAATTCAGATTACAAAAATCTTTTTTTTCTAAGCAAATATGAACTACAACTTAAAATGTGTGTGTGCACATGCATGTTGCTGATTTTCATGAATTAAATCTATGATTAAAACTATGCTTAACCACTAACTTTCTGAAAGAAAACTTTAAGCAATTTATGGTTAGTGCTACTTTTAAGCAACTCAGAAGTGACAATGGTAGGAGACTCCAAAGCTAAACAACATGATGAGCCAGAAAAAAAGCACACGATCATAATAAACTTAGTTTTAACTACTACTCTACTAGTATTAATAAGAGGCATACATATTTACATTTAGGATAAATGTCACAACACTTCTGTTTATTTTGATTTAAAATGAGATTGTTTTTGTAGACTCTACTGCAGTACCTAAGAGAGCTGTAGAAAATAATCATTAAAAGAAAGTCGGGGCTCTTGTTGAAAGACAGAAGAGGATTGGATTTAATTCTTGATTGTAATTTAAATCTGAATCAAGACTATGTAATAACACCTGTAATAACATTTATTACTGTTTAATATTGCCCACCACAAATTTTTGTTCTCCTTAAGGTTTTACTTGAAATTATGCCTAATATTTGAGGCTGTTTATTTTGCTGCCACATTTCATGAAAATGTGATTAGTTTATTTCTTCCTACTGATTTTTATACCATTAACCACTTGCAGATAAATCTGCAAGTTTTTAAAATCCACAATATGACATTGTAATTTAAAAGTGTACTGCAACAGAATAAATAGAATCTTTTGTTTTGTTTGCAAAGAAGAAAACATCTATTCAGCAGTCAGTACTAAATGAAAGTTCTAAAACATCTTCATTAAGATTTACCTGCTTGCTATAACACACTTGGCACCTAAATTGGACAAAGCTGTTGTCATCCCTTTGCCAAGCCCAGTACCTCCACCAGTTATAAAGGCCACTTTCCCTTGGAAGGTATTTGGTGGCAGCATCACTTTTTGAAGAGGTGAGAAGAATGCAGCTTGTGGTGCACTGCTGTCTTGATGCAGCACATTTGGCCCACGGCTGAAAAACTGAAAGATAAAAAACCCAGAAAGGTTAGTTTTTTCTCCTTTCTGTTATGCAAGATGAGATTTCCCTATGGCAGTGGAGTAACAATCATTACTCTCTTATTGTCAGTAAATATATATGAATATAAGAATGGCTAGATTGCATTATATCAACACACATGGGCCTTTACTTAAATGCTATCACTAGACTAGGAAAGCTCTTGAGCTATTTTTATATATTCTACTGCAACTAGAGAACTACTGAAAAAATACTTTAGTCATGCTCCTTGCTACTTCATGCATTTTTTGTATCTATCACTTTTACTAAAGCATGTGGAAAACCATCATCAACCAATTACAGAAGGCCTTGGGCTTCAGATTGATATATGCATTGCAATTTATGCATAAACAAATCCACGTGATTTTAAGTTACATATGGATGTATTTACAAATTAAAATCTTCAGTAACAGATTTATGATTTTGATCTTTTACTACTGCACCCAACCAAGCCTTCTTCTTTACTGGAGAACAGGACAGAATCAAACTTCACAAGACCTGCCCTAATGGCCACTGGAGGTGCTAAGGTAACCAACGTCATCTCTCAGACAAAACTGGGTAGGGTTAGGTTATCAGCATCACACTCTGTCCCAGCAGAAATACCATCTACAGTAAATTAGCCTCGGGAGGATTGGTCCCTGCAAAAAGACACGTGGTTGGAACACGTTTAAAAACAGACATGAAAAAAGAAGAAAATGCAGTATTACATCTAGAAAAACTATGCTAGTAAGAAAATACCCCACTAATGTAAGAAGTAATTTGTGATGTCACCAAGAAAAATGCAGCAAAAAGAGCCAACAGGATATTTCTAGCATCATAATATGCTAAACTAACTCAAGCCCTAGTCTAAGTATTGAATTAAATGCCTTGGGACAGCAGCATAACAGTAAGATTTCAGAAATTCCCTTATTATTTAAAATACAAAAGTTACCTTAACCTGAAGCTTCAAATGCTTCCAAGTATGACAAAGTAGATTTACTTTATTTTTGATATGCAAAACAATTAGAAGATTGTAAGGTATACTTATTTCTCTGGTTTTACCTTATACTTGAGTCTTTAATGTGTTTATTTTAATACAAAAAAAAATCTAATACAATTTTGTGAAAGAAGACTGAATGGCTACTCTTATATGACCCTGTTAATAAAACCATACAATTGTTCAATAGACTGACATGAAGAAGAAAGGTAGTTCAAAAATAGCAAAAATATTATAACTTTTTGTTCTGTTTACTAATTCACATTTTGAACACTAAAATTAAGAGACAATATATTTAGTGGTAGATGATTACTCTGTTCTTCCCACAGTTACAATGCATTGGGGGTTTCACAGAACTTGAAGCTGGCCTGCAGAAGTGTGCACATGAATCCTTCTGTGTGGTAACACATATGCATAAATAACTCAGGTGAAAACAGAGAGAAAAATCATGGAATTACACAGACAATTTAATGCAACTTAAAGCGTGGTGCTAGTAACACCAGGGTCACAGGCTCAATCCCTGTATGGGACATTCACTTAGGAGCTGGATCCGATCCTTGTCAGTCCATCCCAATGCAGAATATGAAAAACTAAAATTGAGTGGAGTTGAAGAACTGGAGCCACTACATAGGACAAAATTCAGAAAGCAAAGCTTGAACTAAAGCTAGAACTATCACAATTTGTAAAACACTACTGTTTTTAAATTCTCCCAGTGAAAATAAAATTTGCATGCTTTCACAGAGTACCAGAATACTATTAAGCCTCCAGGAAAGGGAAATGTGAAGATTCTCTTTTGGGACTTTCTTAATAGTCCCCAACTCATCTCTCTTCAGGAAAAAAGCTCCCTCTGGAGAATTTCAGCTCACGGCAGAGACTGCAAATCAAGACGGCATTTGGACTGCCCCTTCCTTCAGGATATGGAGATAACCCCTATGAGTACTGAGACTCCCTGATCAGGTGATCAGACACAGCCCGGTCTTCTTGCTCTCCTCCAAAGAAACATTGCAATCAGCTTTCCTTCTGCTCGAGGGGGGAAGATTAGGACATGCCATAGCAGAGGAAAGCAGGAGCCTGCACCACGACTGCTAAAGTCTGGTAACAATAACCAGCCAGTGAAGTTGGATAATTGAGCAATCTTTTACTCAAACTGCTATCGTCTCCTTACTGGCTTGCACAAGAGGCTTCTATGACAGCATCCATACAATTTAATCACTCTACTACTTAAGGCTGAGGTTTTAAATTAAATCTCAGGTGTAAACAGAGATATAAAGAAGCCAGTAAACAGCTAAAAAAAAAAACAAAACCAAAACCTCAAACAACAAACAAAATTACTGACAAACCAAAAAACAACCCTCACCCGGGGGTAGAAGTGAATTGTGAAATTACTGCAGAAAGGCGTCTCAGAAACACGTAAGTCGTCACTGGCAAGAAGCACCATGCTCGCAGAGAACTCACTAGAAATGGCCTCCAGCACCATCCACACAGTCACAGAATTATAGAATGATTAGAAAGGAACTCAAAGATTATCTTGTTCCAACCCTCTGCCACAGGCAGGGACACCTTCCACTGTAAGAGATTGTCCAGAGATCCATCCAACCTGGCCTCGAACACCTCCACAGACGGGGCATCCACAGCTTTTAGGGGTAACCTGTCCATACCTAACCTAAAGCACCCTCTTTCAATCTGAATCCATCCCCCCTTGTCCTGTCACTACATGCCCTTGGAAAAGTTGCTCTCCAGATTTCTCGCAGGCTCCCTTCAGGTACTGGAAGGCTGCCATAAGGTTAACTCGGTCACAAGTCAAGCCAGCCACTGCTTGGACAGCACCATTCCAGCCCTTTACCTAGATGGCCCTGCACAGCTGTGCTATCGGGGCCAAAGGGCGACACCAGCACCCAAGCGGGAGTCACGGCAGCGCCCGGCGGCGGGGCAGGAGCCCGTACGGCGGGGAGCTCAGTCCGCAGCCCTGCGGAGGCTCCCGGCGGACAGGCCCGGGAGCTGAGGCGAACCCAGCGGTGCCCCCTTCCTGGCCGCTTCTCCAGCCCCGGCAGCCGGAACCGCAGAGCCCCGCAGCACCCTCCCTCTGACGGGACAACAGCGCCCAGGCAGAGCCGGGCGGGGCAGGAGATGGCGGGACACCTGCGCGGCGCCGCCCGTCCGCCCTCACCCCGGCAGCACAGGGAGCGCCTTACCCGCCCGGCGCCGGACACACCGGGGCTGAGCACCCCGCGCCGCCACAGCCGCGCCGCCACAGCCGCCATCTTCCCCCGCCGCGCTCTGCGCCTGCTCCGCGGGGCGGAGCGACGGGCGCCGGGCGGGCACCGGGCGGGCAGCGGGGATCGGGGAGCCGGCCGCACCGCCCCGGCCTCAAGTGCTGCAAAACATAGAATATGTAAAAAAATTTTTAAGAAAGGGCGTTCTTTGATGTGTGATCTTTGGGTACTTTCAAGCCTAATCAACAAGAAAGGAGCAAACAAGCTCTAAGCGACGTCCAGGTGAAAGACAAATTATTTGTTTGTGGAATTGCTTTGTTAAGGCTTAGGGCTTGCCATGTTTCCATGATCTCAGACCTAGAGAGTGATTAACAAAACTTGGGAAGAAGGATATACCACTGACAGTGAATGCAAAGAATGCAGAAGTTACGGGATACAAGGGCATTTGGCAGAATCCTCAAGATAAGAAAAAAAAAATAAAGGCAACTTGGCAACTTCGCTCAAGTCAGCTCTGACTGGGTAAAAGGTATTTCTGATGGGAGAGATTGCCCAGTGACCCAAAAGAAGAGAAAGACTGAGCACATGGACTAAACAGCATGAGAAGTAATCTTCTATTAACCAACAGAAGATAGAGTACTAATTAATAAGGGAACTAGGTAACTGGGAGCCAATGAACATGGATGCTCTTGTTTGCTAAAATGTTTAAATAGTGAAAAGTTTTGGTAGTCCTTGTGCCGGCTTTATGGATTTGTCATCCAACACCCCTTTCTGCACAGAACCAATCAAATGTAGATTGGCCTCTTGCACACCAGGTGGAAGAACCTATTTTGGAACAACACAGGGGCACCTTCTCAGCCACTGGCACCGCCCTGTTGGTGCTCCAGTTCCAGTTGGTGCCTCCAGTTCCAGCTGTGAGAGTTGGAGACTGCTTGGTTAGGTCTATCTGCTGCACTGGATTGGAATTTTATTGTTGCAAGTGATTTACTAAATGCTATTTAAAGGATACTAAATAACTATATTGTTTGGTGGGGGGTTTGGTATTTTTCCTTGTTTGCTTTCCTTGTGGTATCTAAACCCAGGAATTGCTGTGCCCTTTACCCATAGTATGGTGGCCAGTTCTTGGCATGTGTTTTGGGGTGAGAGGAGTTGTTTGTTAAAGAAATATGAGAAAAGAGGTGGCTGAGAATATTAGCTGTCTGCTAATTAGGAATTCAAATGGATGGGTAACACAGGGCCTGATTTGAGATAGAATTGTGCATTCCCAGATCACTCCTGAGCAGCAGAGAGAGGCTCCATTCTGGCTTCACTGCACACATCAACGCTGGCTGACTGCTGTGAACCAAGGTTTACCAGAAAGATCAAGAATCCTCATTTCAAATTCAGTGTTGTTAATGGAGTTCAGAAACAGCCTAAGCGGTCTGTGAACATCAGACCATATTTAGCTGCAGGGGATTGTGTTGAGATAGCAAGACACTTGATTTATCTGTGTTGAGCACAGAGACTGGCTGATGGAAAAAGCACTGACTGACTGATACTCACCCATTTGCACAGCCTTGGTAATCAGACAAAGAAACCTGCAGAGTTGTATCTACTCATAAGGAAGGGTAAGGCGTTGGGGGAGTAGCATAGTAGCTGTAAGAACCTACAGATTTAATAAAGCTTCAGGTTGTGAGGGGAAAACACTACACTTGATGAANGGGGAAAAAAAATGTTGATGCTCTGTTGGTACAGTAAGCTCTAGAGTAGGTAACTTCTTTGTAAATTCTGCACGCAATGGCAGGCACTGAAGCAACAGTGCCACACTGCTGGGCAGTAGTTGCCATATTTATCATTAAAGCAGCATATGGAATGTATCTGGTAAGAGTTAGAGTTGCTCTAAGGCTTACATTGTAACATTCCATTACAATCAGTTAATTCAACCCCGCTGAGTCTCAAAGCAACTGTAAGCACTGAATAGAAAAACAAAACAACAACAACAAAGAAAGAACCCCAAGAAATAAATCACAAAATAAAATAAAAAAAAAAAAAGTTGGAGAAACAGAGTGTATAAGTGTATGTAGTCCAAGAGAAGCTTTTAAATTGCCAAATACTACAGAATTTAGGAAGCTTCACCAGAACAATGCCAACAACAGGAAACAAACTAAAAACTATGCATTGGAAAATATAAATGTGCTGAACAGCTACCTGTGAAATAATCATTGTATTTCTGTGGTGAAAGTGAACAAGATGATATCACCGAATGTATTGGTTTTGCACGGCCTGGTTTTTGGTAGCGGGGGAGGCCACAGAGGTTGCTCCTGTGAAAAGCTGCCCGTGCGGCCGGAGATGTCAGTCTCAATCCATGCCGACACGGCACAAGCGTGAGCTGCAGGAGAGCGCCCGGCTCGGGCCTGGGGCCGGCCTGGCCCCAGCTTTGTCTCGGCCCCGCCCCGGTCCCTGTCCCGCCTCGGCCCCAGTCCCGCCCCGGCTTCGTCTCGGCCTCGCCCCGTGCTCGGCCCGGCCCCTGTCCCTCCCGGCCCCGCCCCGTGCT
>VZTT01014795.1:11971-30636 GCA_013400855.1 Buphagus erythrorhynchus | reverse complement strand
GGGAGGGAGCTGGGTCCCTGTGCTGTGACATCTCATGGAGACCCCTGTGAAGGGACAGAGGAGCCCCCAGTCAGGGCTGAGGGGGCTGTGCTGGGCACTTTCCCTCTGAGCAGGGCACTGATGGCATTCCCAGAGCATCCCGCTCTCTCCTGCTCCCCCTGCCCTGAGCCTGGCCATTGGCTCTGCCCTGCCTCCCTGGAAAATGCATTTCCCTTGCTGTTCACCCCGGGGGACAGCAGGGGCTGCACCCCAGTCCTGCCAGGATATTGGGATTGCCTCCCCCAGACAGTTCCTGCCCTGTCTCCCTGCTGCCTTCAGCCTTTGGGATGGGCTCAGCCAGCTGGACCAGCCTCAAAGGGGCAGTAGGAGATGGTGGGAGGGGGTGGAATTGCTCCAAGTTATCCCTGGGGTAACTCCAAACTGTGGGGAGAGTGGATGAGGGCTGGTGCTGAAGCTCAGAGCTGTCCCAAGCATCTTCCTCTGGGAATAATGGGGTAAAGTCAGATTTCCAGCTTGTGTGACACAGGCAGAGCAGGGCTGAGGGGCTACGAGCAGATGCTTGAAGAACCCCCAGATATGCTCAGCCTCCAGCAATGGATCATGGAAGCATAAAATATCCTGAGTTGGAAGGGACCCACAAGGATCACAGAGTCCTGGTCCTGGCCCCTCTCTGCAGGAAGAGTCTTTTCCTGATACCCAGCTAATTTTCCCCTTGCACAGCTCCAGCACTTCCCTCGGGTCACAGCAGAGATTGGAGCTCAGAAGGAAGCTGGAGGTGGATGTTCAGGTAGGAAAGGACCTGCATTGTTGAGTAATGCTCAAGAGTTTTTTTTATTCCATGACTTTTGCTCTCTTTTATCCTTTGGTGCTCTCACAACACAACATCCTCTGGCTGTGGGGTTATTTAACCATTCCTTGGAGGGAAGCCGCTTTTATTCATAGAATCACAGAATGGTTTGGAACTGAAGGGACCTTAAAGGTCATCTCATTCCATCCCCTGCCATGGGCAGGGACACCTCCCACTCTCCCAGGTTGCTCCAAGCTCCAATGTCCAACCTGGCACCTTGAATACCTGCAGGGGTCCAGAGTTTCCCTGGACCAAACCCTCTGTCCCCCTTCCCTCCTCGCTCCCGCACGACTTTAAGCCGTGACATCGCGGCCCCGTGCGCCATGCCCCCACACAAACTCCACATCTCTGGAGCGCCTTTGGCTCAGTTGCCGGCCGGAGCCGGGAGCGGCGGGCGCGGAGCTCCCTCCTGCGGCCCCGCCGAGCAGCGCGGCCGGGCCGGGGAGCTGCAGCCGCGCTCTGCGGGGTGACCCGGGGCTTGTCACCCCCTCCTCACCGTGCCCTGCTCCCCTCCCGGCCCAGCCGCTCCCTGCCCGCGGGGCCCCCGCGCTGCCCCCATGGCCCCGCAGGCCCCGTTGCTAAGGGGCCGTTGCTAAGGACCAACATCCGGGTCCCGCCCTGCGCATGCGCAGCGCTGCCCACAGCCCACGTGACCCGGGGAACATGGCGGCGCCCATGGGGCGGTGTGCGCGGTGCTGAGCGCTCCCTCTTTGGCGTCTATCGCAGCCATGTCGCGGCTTATCGTGAAGAATCTCCCCAATGGGGTGAGGCATCTGTGCGGTGTCGGGGTGCAGGGGGCGTGCCGGGCCTAGGAAGGGTCTGAGGGGACGCTGCGGGGGGAAGTGGGATGCCGGGCAGGGAGAGGCACCGGGAGGGCAGCGTGTGTGGTGGGGATGGGGGAGACCCCCTGGGAAAGGTTTGAAGTGGTGAGAGGATGAAGTTTTGGAGGGGGAACGGTGAGTTGTCCCGCGGAAAGGGGCTATGATGGGATAAGGGGTCGTGGCCCGTGCTGGGATGGGGAACATGGGGACGCTTCGGGGGGAGGATGGTGCGAGCGCTGCTGGAGGAGTCAGGAAGGTGCAGGAAGCAGCGTAAGGGGCATGAGCGGGGCAGGCGGCAGCCGCTCGGGGGCTTGTTGTGGTCACTGTGCCCCCCTCGCTGCCCGGGAGTTGGGAGCCGGTGCCCTCGGTGCTGCTGTGCCCGGCAGGATCCCGCCCTGTTCCCCATCCCCATGTGTGGGTTCGTGGGGAAGATGAGCGACTCTGGCTGAAGTAGAGATTTGGTTCACAGTGTGGTTCCTGCAGCCTTCCAGAACCCTTTGAGACAGAATAGTTTGGGTTGGACTTGTCCTCAGAGCCTCCCTGTGGCTGATTTCCCTTCCTGCTGCCCTCCCTCCCTTCCCAGATGAAGGAGGAGCGCTTCAGGAAGCTCTTTGGTGCCTTTGGCACGCTCACTGATTGCTGCCTGAAGTACACCAAGGATGGAAGGTTCCGGAAATTTGGCTTCATTGGCTACAAATCTGAGGATGAAGCTCAAACAGCCCTGAACCACTTCAACAAAAGCTTCATAGACACTTCCAGAATCACGGTGAGCTGGTCTCTACAAATACCTCCCCGAGGTTCTTAAGGAATGGGCTCTTAGGAAGAGATTCTGCCCTGGGAGGGTGGGGAGGCCCTGGCACAGAGCAGCTGGAAGTGTCCAAGGCCAGGCTGGACAGGGCTGGGAGCACCCTGGGACAGTGGAAGGTGTCTCTGCCCATGGCAGGGAGTGGCACTTTAAGGCCCCTTGCAGTCCAAGGCATCCTGGAGTTCTGTGCCTGTCCACTCCTGACTTTCTCATGGTGATTGAATGTGTAGCTCTGTGCTTTTAAAATAATCTGTTAAAAGTTGTTCCTGCACACACCCTGCATTCCATCAGGGTTACAATAACTCCTGAGTGAAGTTACCCAGCAGTTACAACTCAGGCTGTTGAGCAGATGTTTAATAAAGACCTGACTCATTCCAGGTGGAGCTGTGCAAGTCTTTTGGTGACCCTACAAAACCCAAAGCCTGGAGCAAGCACTCTCAGAAGGCCCCTGCCTCAGAAAAGCAGACCAAGGAGCCCTTGGCAAGTGCAGCTCCTGCAGGCACAAAGAAAGTGAGTCTTGCCTGAGTGCTGGAGGCTCTGATGTGTGCCAGTGCCAGAGGAGGGTGGCCTGGGCTGTGGGGAAGGGGACAGAGCAGCTGGGACACCAGATGCTGGTGTTTTCTGCCTCAGGATCTCTGTTCCCTGTGCTCTTGGGTTCCCTGGAATTGCCTATGTTTCTAATAAACCTTTCTGATATTTTTCCTAAGGATAAAAAGAAGAAAGATCCAGTGGATAACTTAAAGAAGGTGAGTTGAGGTTGGATTGCTGTCCCTGCATTCTTGCTGCTGAATAGTTCCTTTCTGTCCTACTTCCCATGCTGTTTATTCAGGCTGGGACAGCCCAGTTCTATTGTAAAAAATCATTTTCACAACCCCAACATGGGGCTCCGAGCTTTTAATGGTCAGCTACTCCTGTCAGCACACACTGTGCCCAGATCACTTCTGTTTCAGCAGTTCTGGGGTTTATCCATGTATGAGTTTTGTCACATTTAACTTGTCTGTTTTTTTCTCTTTTTATTGTTTTGTTTTCCTCTTTAAAGTACTTTCTAAACACTAATTATAAAAAAAGAATAGGAATGAGACACCTTGACAAGATTTCAATCACCTTGTCAGTGTAAATTGAGCTCCCCTTAAAGGATTTTTGGTTTTACACTGCTGGAAATGAGGTGACATCTTGGATTTCAGATTCACTGAGTCTCTCTTCACAGCTTGTCTTTTTTTTTTTTTTCCCCACAGCTGGAGGAAGATAAAACATTCCAGGAGTTCTTGGTGGTTCACCAGAAGCGGTCCCAAGTGGCCACTTGGGCTAATGACACTTTGGCAGAGGAGCCTCTGAAGGGAAAAGCAGCAGCAGCAGCTGATTACCTTAACTTTGATTCAGATGAGTCTGAGGAGCTCAGTGAGGCTGGGGATGAGCCCTCTGAAGATGAGGAGGAGATTAAAGGTACCTGAGGGAGCTGTCACCTTTTGCTTGTCTCAGTCACAGTGACTGTGAGAGGGAGAGAGTGACAGGATTGGACTCAGTGTCACCTTTCTGTGTGCTGGGAATGTCTGGTAGTTTCCCCAAATTTGGGGAAATAAGGCAAATGCAGTGTCTGAAATTGAGGGGTGCCATTTATGCTTTCCCTGTGTCATTAGGGAGGAGTAACTGGGCAAACATCTGCAGCTTTCCTACTTGCAGCCCCTTTCATCTCCAGGATTTCCAGGGCTGGATGTGGTTGCTGTTGGTTTAGGAACCTCTGTGAACTTGTCTGCTCTGCCTTTGATGCACATTTCTGGAAATTGTGCCTGCCAGGGTTGATGGGAAGGGCTCAGTATCTTGGCTCCTGAGAGGAAATCTGGAGTTGTGGGTTCATGCTGAAGACTCACAAGTCTGGGCTGCAGTCTGGTGTGTGTGATTTTCAGATCCAGTGTCCCTGCAGCAGGGATGGGTGTGGGTGACGAGCTTTTCTCCCTCCCTCCCTCCATGGGATTTCCTCAGGCTGTTCTGGTGGAGTGAGTTTTGTTTTCCCTGCTGCTCCTCATCTCTCCTTGGGTAACTCAAATGCAGGTGTGATTATATCCTTTCCCCTGTAAAACTAAACACTTGAAACCCTTCTCTGAGGCCTGCTTGGGGTATTTAGTTAAAATTGTGACAAAATACTTCATCCTGGAGTACTTCAAACCTCTTTCTAATGTGTTTTATGTGTGAACTGTTGCTTTGAAATCCAGGCTGTCAGTCTGGAAGTGCTGAGATGAAATTGCTCTGCTGTTCCCAAGTCTTTCCTATGGAAAAAGTAGAGGATAAGGAGGTGATGGTCATGATTGTGTCAGTTCTCAGCTTTTTCCTGGTCTGGAGGGAGAGCAGCAGCAGCATCTGTGTGAAAAAACTTCTCTGCTCTCTCCTCTCTGCCAGGAAAGAAAGAAGGGAAGAAGGCAGCTACCAGCAAAGACCTCTCAGATATGGATTACCTGAAATCTAAAGTGGTGAAGGATTCTTCCTCCTCATCCAGTACAGAGGAAGAAACAGAGACTGAGGAGGAGGAAGAGGAAAGTGAGACTGAGGAGGATTCAGGCATTGCAGAAGCCCATTCAGAGAAAAGGGGGAAGCCAAAAGCCCAACAAACAGAGCAAAAAACACCAGCAGGGAAGAAGAAAAAAGGATCCATGCTGGAGGTACAGCTGAATTAGATTTCTGTCTTCTTTGCAGCAGCAGCTTTATGGATAGCAGGTGTCTGTCAGTCCCTGCAAGGATGAGCTGCCAGCCTGGGAAGGCTGCAGGCCCCACTGGCTACTGAGCTTTCTTGGCATTCTTGGTGTGACCCACTTTCAAATGTTGTTGAATCTCCTCAGGGCTGACTAAATTCCCAGAGATGGGGCTTCCAGGTGAGTGCTGCTAGTGCCCTTGTCAGAGGCTTTTTCCAGGAAATGCTGTCCTGGAAAGAGCAGAATTCAGTTTTTCATGGCAGTGCAGCTTCAGCTGGCACCTCGGGCCCCAGGCTGCTGCAGCTGTGGGAATCTCCTGATATTCCCTCCCACTCTTCAGCCTCCTGTTTGTTGGCCAAGCCCAGCTGGTTGTGCTGTGATTTTTTCTTCTTTCATTCAGCTTTTTCTCCCTTTTCTTCCCCCTCCTCTGTGCAGAGCCAGGGCAGCTCAGGGGAAGCCAGCACTCCATTCACAGTGAAACTCCGTGGGGCCCCCTCAAACATCACTGAGGTAAGTTTGGTTTCCCAGCTGGGGAGGGAGGCTCAGGGACATCTCCCAGTGCATCTCTGCAAGATATTTGCAGAAACTTTTCACTCTTTTGGGGGTTGTGTGAGTGATCAGGGGAAGAGGCCTATGTATTGAGCAGGGTGTTTTATATATAAAAACCTAAGCCTGCAACTTGCTGCTTCCTGTATCTGAGAACTTATTCAAACTATTCTAATTCTTCCTGCAGCAAAAAATTCGGGAATTTTTCTTCCCTCTGAAGCCAGTGGCAATCCGGATGGGAAAAAAGGCCCATGGGAAGAATTCAGGTAAGAGCTGTGTGTGGAAGGGGGGTGGGCTCTGTGAGTCAGGGGACCTTTTGATCACCCCTCTGCTGTTTTAGTCTGCAGTTCCAAATCCCTGGCTTGTGGCCTGATTCTTCCAGACCTTTCTGTGACTTTGCAGCTCTCCTGCCCTACTTGCTGCCCACAGCATGCCGTGGGCAGAGTAATGTTGGCTGTGCTTCCTTAAGAGTAGCAGCAGGAGCCTTTTTTTTTTATTGAGCTGCATCCAGAACTTTTCTAAACACCCCAAACAATGCCAAGGAAAAGCCTGTACGTCTGGGATAGCTGCAGCAGCCCAGGGCACTGTGCTGATTTGTGGGAGCAGGTCCTTGGAGCTTTGCTGTGTGCCCTTTACTTTAATAGTCCAACAAGGATGCACCTTTTATTTGCTCTCAGGGGCACCTGTGAAAGCCTCCTCCAGCTGCAAAGTCAAGTTTTTTTGTTTGTATATAGAGAATAAGCATTGAAAAGGCAGCCTTCCAGTCTGACATGGCCATTTCCAGGCTGGATTGAAACTTTTCATGGGATCTGAATGCTCTATCTATAGGAATCTATATTAAAGCAAGCCCAATTCACTCTTAATTACCCAATTAGTGGCTGTGTGTGTTCCCCACATGATGCTCAGTTGAACCTTCCCTTCCTCCAAGGTTACATCTTTGTTGACTTGAAGAGTGAAGCAGAAATGCAAAGGGCCTTGAAGCGGAAAAAAGAATTCCTGGGTAAGAGCTGTTTGTTCCTCCTCGTTCTGGCCGTGGGAGCTCAGCTGCTCGAGTGTTCCCTGCACAAGTAGCTCCTGTGATTGGAGTTTTTCCCTGGCAGATGGGGGAGCTTGTTCATTGGGATGAGCCAGGTGCTGTGGCAGGAGTGGGGTTTTGGGGCCCTCGTGTTTTGCTGTGTGCTGGAGGTGGTTCCTGTTGGGATAAAAATAACACTGCTCGAGTCCAGCTTTGTACAGACAGTGCTGCAAGGCTGGGTTGGAGCCCTGGGCTTGGCCTAACCCTTGGAGAAACTTCTGAAATTCTGTTTGCAAATACTGTGTAGGCTGGCACAGACAGGCTGGGGCTCTCTGGAAGGAAAGGAGGCTGGTGTTGATACCCTGATTTTTATGAAGACTGACTCTTACAGCCCCCACCTCCCTGTTATTTTTGAGTCCTGCTCAGAGCCTGTGGGGCTGTAATTGTGTCTAACCCTGGGCTCTTTGTGATGCCTTCAGGTTTAGGTTTCATATTATCCAGATTATTAGTATATAACTCTGAACTTCATATAAAGTGTTAGCAAGTTCTCCTCACAGCTTAGTTAGACAAAACAATCCTTTTCCAATTCAGGCCCAAAAAGCACAAACAACAGCAAGTTGAGGAGAGCAATCTGGGAGGTGGGACTTCATAACCTGAAGCTGTAACTGGACAATTAACCCCAATATATAAATGGACCAAAACTTACAAAAGTGTGAAAACTCATGACCCATCATCCATCTTGGGTGTAGCCTCAGCCAGACTCTTGTACTGCCCAAGGTGTCTCCTTTGAAGGCCTTTTAACAAATACCTCCTTTATTCCTTTAACTCTGTCTAGCCTGTGTTCTAGGCAGCATTTGCACGTGGGTGTTGTTTGCTCATGGTTTGGGAGGTATCCAAGGTCCCTCTGTGTTGTTTGGGGGCCAGGTGGACGCTGTGTGGAGGTGTCCCGGTGCAGGAGCACTGCAAAAGAAACTGTGCCAGCAAAACCTGAGCACCAGCCCTGGCAAAGGAGCCTGAGGGATGATGAGGAGGAAGAGGACTTGTCTGAATCAGGGAGACTCTTTGTAAGGAATCTGCCTTTCACCAGCACTGAGGAGGACTTGGAGAAGATCTTTTCAAAGTATGGTGAGTGTTTGCCACGGGTCTGGGACTTGCAGGGCAATGTCTTTCCTTTCTCCAGAGGTTTTCCTGCTGGGTGAGAATGGACAAAGCTCAGTGTCCCACATCTCTTGGATGTGGCCCAGCTGCCATCATCTTAATTTTCTGGTGTGATAATGTGAGCCTGCTTGGCAGGAAGCCTCCTGCAGGTGAGAGGTGAATCCTTGAGATCCACTTGACATTCCAGACTTGGGGTGTAAGTTGAAATTACCCTCTTCTACCTCCAAATTCAAAACATTTAAGGTTATCTTGGCATCTTGGGGCAGAGAGGGTGAGGCTGTGGAAGTCTTTATCCCTGACTGGAGGTGAAGGCAGCTGCTCAGAGCTTGCCTGGTTTGTGTCACTTGTCAGAGCCCATGAGCTGCCACACCTAGACTTGTGCTGCTTGTGCCTTGTCCCTCTGCAGCTCTTGGCTGGTGGCTCACCACACATCCAGAGCTGCTCCCCTCATCCCTGACTGTGTGTGGGAGGTGCCAGTTCAGAGCTGTGCAGGGACATGTGTGACCACCAAGCCTTGCCTCCTGCAGGACCTGTCTCAGAGATCCACTTCCCCATAGAGAAACTCACCAAGAAGCCCAAAGGATTTGCTTTCATCACCTACATGATCCCTGAGCATGCAGTGAAGGCCCTGGCAGAGCTGGATGGGCAGGTGTTCCAGGTACAGCAGCTGATGCTTTTCCTGTGCTTTGGGCTGCAGCTGGTGGGAATGCTTGTTGGGAATGTGGCTAACAGTTTGCTTCTGGGCTTTGTTAAAAAGGTTGAGGCTCTCCTGCAGGTTTTTTGGTAGAGTAGCTTGGTTTGAACAGCTTTGCAGACACCAAAATCCTGGTAGAGGTGGGGAAGGAGCTCTGAGTCTGTCTCATGCTGTGTGGCCACTTTGATTTGCAGTTGTGGCTCCTTTGGGAAGGAAAATTCCCTCCTTCCACCAAGGCTGTCTGACTAGGAAAGGTGCCAGGAAATGGACATCTGTGGGTTATTCCAGAGCTGCTGGGCCTCTTCTTCCTATCTTGCAGGGCAGAATGATGCATCTTTTACCCTCCACGATCAAAAAGGACAAAATGGAAGATGGAGATGCAGAAGAGTCTTCCTCCTACAAAAAGCGCAAAGAGGCCAAGGACAAAGCCAACAGTGCCAGGTACAACACAAGCTGCCAGATTCCCAGGAAGTGGCAGGAATGCATCTGGGATCTTCACAGGGGCTGTAGACATTCCCAGAGTTGATGAAGCATTTGCTGTGCAGCTCTGTTTCCTTTCTCTCTTACCTACCTGACTCCTCTGCCCAAGTAGCTGCAGTAGCTCAGTGAGCAGCAGAAATTGAGAGCAGCAGGGCTTTGGTATGAGTTACTTCTCTAAAAAGTCTGTAATTCTTCTGGGATGTGGTTTCAGATCAGCTGGGCTTTTCTCCTCTGTTTGGCCACCTGTAATTCTAAAGCTTGTAGCAGTTTTTCTTGCTGGGTGACAAATCAGTTTGCAAGAAGTGGCTGATACTTTCTGTCTTAAAGGGAAAAAGGTGCAACCTTACTTGCATGGGGTTTGTGGGTTTAATAAACCAGTTGGAAAGGTGTGTTCCTCTGAGCCAGTAGCTGAACTTCAGGTACTTCAGCTGCAGAGCTGTGACTTGTCAGGTCTGGGGAAGCAGAGCTCTGCTGCCTGCACTGTTTTCTATTTGCTCTCCAGTCACATCTCCCTCATCCTGTCCCTTCTCTAGGGATTTTCCACCCTTCTTTCCCTCTCTCTTCACCCTGCCTGCTCATGGTGGTGCTCAAAGCTGCTTTTTCCCAGGATTGTTGACTAGAGGAGCCCCATGACTGACCCTGGCTGTGTTTTCTCTTGCCAGCTCCCACAACTGGAATGCGCTGTTTGTGGGGACAAGCGCTGTGGCTGATGCTATGGCCCAGAAGTACCATGCTTCCAAAAGCCAAGTGCTGGATGCTGTGAGTTGGGTTGGGATGGATCAGCTGGGGTGGGACATCACTTTCCTGCCTGTTTCTTTGTGGTCAGGGCCTTCCTGGTCTTGTACAGGAAAAGCCTCAGTGCATCCATGGGCACCACAGAGTTGAGGCCTGTGGTGCTGTAGCACCTCTGTGGGGTCTGAGCCTGTTGATCCCTTGGTCCCCAGCCTTCCTTCCCACTCTGCTTTCCTGTGGCTGAATTTTGCCTTTCTACATAATTAGAAGTTGATGGGAATTTACACGCTAAAGCTCAGATCCTTCCTGGAAATTTCATTTTACTTTAGGATGTGTTGGAATTCCAACAGCACGATTTCCAGCAGCTCCAAAGGAGCTGGAGAACTTTACCCTCAGGCTGCCTGCCACATTCCCTTTGGATGTGCTTCTAAGAGCAGCAGGTGACTGAATTCTTGCCTGCAGGAGAGCAGAGACAGCGTGGCAGTGAGAGTGGCTCTGGGAGAAACGGAGCTGGTCCAGGAAATCCGCCAGTTCCTCGTGGAAAACGGAGTCAGCCTGGATTCCTTCAGCCAGGTGAGAGGCTCAGCTGGAGGCACCCATAGGGATCCACCTCTTCTAGTCCTGGTGTTCTCAGCTCTCTTGGAAATTGGTAATTAAAACCTTAGCATCTTGCAGGATTGAACCGTCCCTGATGAGTTAGGGAATGTATCCATTTGAAAGTGCAGCTGCCCTTGGGATGGGTGAAATCCATACTATGATGGCTTTAGGATGGTGGGCAGCTTGCTGTAGGCAGGGAAAGATCTGCAGCTGAATCCTCCATCCATGAGATGTGGTTGTAGTGGGATGTGGATTTTCCAGGGAGTGTTTTCTGTATGACTCTTGATCCTTCTGGATCCAGGAAAGGAGTGATACAGAGAGAGGGAGAGCACAGCCTGTTGGATCTGGAGTCTCCAGTTAGAAAATTGCTGGCTTTGCTCTCTCACATCCCATATTCTTTCTCTCCCTGCTGGCTGTGTCAGGCTGCTGGTGAGAGGAGCAAGACAGTGATCCTGGTGAAGAACCTGCCGGCCGGCACGAGCGCCCCGGAGCTGGAGGAGCTGTTTGGCAAACATGGCAGCCTGGGCCGGGTGCTGCTGCCAGAGGGAGGCATCACTGCCATCGTGGAGTTCCTGGAGCCCACAGAGGCCAAGCAAGCCTTCACCAGGCTGGCCTACTCCAAGGTGGGGGCACTGCCTGGGGAGTGGGATCTTGGTGAGTTGGGAAGCTGCAGATGGGTGAGGGACACAGGGAATGTGGGAAGGGCGTTATCCCAGAGCCACTGATGTTCCAACCTGTGTCCTTTGGACTTTGGGAGTGCCTGGCACAGCAGAGCAGGGCTCAGCCTGCAGAGGATGCTGGAGAAGGGAGCTGGGACACAGCTAGAGGGTTTACTTTCTNTCAGCCTGCAGAGGATGCTGGAGAAGGGAGCTGGAACCCAGCTGGAGGGTTTATTTTCCCTTTCACAATCCATGGCAGGCTGTGGTCCTGTAAGGCTAGATCCTTTTGTGACACACAGTTTACGCTGTGGTCCTGTAAGGCTAGATCCTTTTGTGACACACAGTTTACGCTGTGGTCCTGTAAGGCTAGATCCTTTTGTGACACACAGTTTACGCTGTGGTCCTGTAAGGCTAGATCCTTTTGTGACACACAGTTTAGCCACTTGAGAAGGTTACTCAGCTTTTTCACTGCTGTTTGCCATTACAGAGCAAGGTGAAAATGAAGCTGAGAGCAGAGTTTTTCTTTCAGGCCTTGCCCTTCACTCCTCATTTCTCTCCTGTCTCCTCCTCACAGTTTCATTCTGTGCCCTTGTATCTGGAGTGGGCTCCAATGGGGGTTTTCCTCAGCCCAGCCCCTCAGAAAAGAAAAGCTGGGGCTCCAGGAAAGGAGGATGAAGCAGGGCTGGTGCCAGGTAAGAACTCTGGCTGACTTGCTGGGGGTCTCTGTGTTTCTCTGCTGTTGTGTCAAGCCCCAGGATATGTTTGGTCTGGGTGACTTCCCACTGTGAGGGCTGATCTTCCCTCCCTAAATACACCACCTTTCTCCCCATCCCCACTATTTGAGTGGGCAACTCCCCCAAAATTTGGCTTTGCTGTATCTTACAAAGCTGGGTTTATTCTTCTTGTTTCAGGTGAATCTATAAAAGACTCAGAGGAAGCAGCAGCACAGGAAGAAGAGGAGGAAGAAGAGGAGGAGGAAGAAGAAAACATTCCTGGGTGTACCTTGTTCATCAAAAACCTGAACTTTGCCACCACAGAAGACACACTGAAGGAGGTGAGCAGTAAGGACACAGTGTTTAATGGATTTCAGCTGCAGCCAGTGTGACCTAGTGGGAGATGAGAGAGCACGGGGTTCTACTGGGAATGGGAACATCACTCCAGGTGTCAGTTAAGATAAATGCATCTGAAACTGTTTTGGTGGGGTTTAATTCCACCTAGAGACAGGTGGAGGCAGTAGGAAATCTAACATTCCTGATTTCCCATGTTTTCTGTAATGCTCCTCCTTGGGACAGGCACTGCTGCAGCTCTGCCACTGCTTCATGTGTGAGAGGCAGTGAATAAATAAATGATGATTTCTGAATGTGCTTTTCCTCTCAGCTTCTGCTGACATTGTGCTGCTTCACCTCAACAAAGCACTTGGGAGAGAACCTGACATTCCTGAAGTTCTGTGGGGTATTAATACTAAAATAAGGAAAGGCAGCTGGAATTTGCCATCTCTGGCACTTCTTGTAGCTGTGTAAAATGTCACATTCCATGGCCCAAGAATCCTGTGAGACTGTGGAGAGACTCTGGTCCAGCTGTGGACAAATAAATGTCCAGAGGAGGGCTGGCACTTGTCCTCTCTTCTTTTTCTGGCTTTACAAGGGAGTCAAATAAATAGTTTGCTACCCTCTAGCCTCCCATTTTTGGGAAGAGCTATATTCTAGAGACATCACAGGCACCACCCACCCTTAAGGCCTCTACCTGGCTGAGGGCATCTTGTAATCCAGAGTGTTCCTCCAGAGCCATCTCAGATCTCTGCACTGTTTCTGAGGGGTGGTAGAGGATTTCTGGGAATACATGCCTTGATATCTTTAAAACTCTGTGTGTGTGTGTATATTTGCACAGAAATAATGAGATGAGGAGAGGCTCAGCTGCACTGCCTGGCAGGTGTGTGCAGGGGGAGTTGGGTCTGTGTGGAAGAAGGCCATGCTGGCAGTTGAGTTGCAAGCCTGTGACAAAGGGAACTGAATCACGTGTCCAAATTCCTTGCAGACGTTTTCCAAAGTGGGAGCCCTGAAGAGCTGCACAATATCCAAGAAGAAAGACAAAGCAGGTACTCTAGATGTTGCTGTTCAATTCCTTCCCTCAGCTGGTTGCTGAGGGCTCAGGTGTGGCATTCATCTGGCTGAGCATTTGTGTTCCTGCTGGCAAAATCCTCAGTGCTTCCAGAAGTGTTCCCGTCGAAATGGCTGCAAGCAGCACCCAAACCTTCCCCCAGGGTTCAGTCTAGAAGCTTCAACTCCATTGTGGGGTTTGTGGAGATGTGGCCTTCTCTTGAGATCTTGAGATGGGAGAAGCCAAACTCCTTCAGGATGACAGAAGAGAGTGGGATGCAGGCTGACAGAAGCCAGTGCCCCGTGATGATTAAACCCTGCATTATCCTGCAAATGCCAGATCCTCAAGGATGCCTGGCTGAGAGCTGTGCTGAGTGGGCTTGGTTTGCCTTCTCCCTGCCAGCCCTGAGCCCCCCAGGCTGCAGGGATGAGGAGTGCCTGTGCCTGTTGCTGGCTGCTCTCGCTTCCCAAGGAGTTGGATTAAGGCAAGGGCTGGCTGGAGGGGCTGTGGCTTCTCTCTGGGAGTGCATAGCTTTGTGGCATTTCCCCTTGGCAGAGCTTCCCTGTCATGGCATATTTGAAAACTCAGATCCCCTGGGAGATAAAGAAATAAAGTGAATTTTACAGTTCTGCTGGAGGTCTGAGCAGGCAGCACCACGTGTGGGCTGATCTTGAAGCACCTTCTGGCACTGGGGGTCACCTCTACACTCTGCCACTGCTGAGGTTCTGGAATTGAAAATGGGGTGTTGTTTTCTCCCCTCATTATTAACTGTCCCTTAATTATGGTTCCTGTATTAGGCAGTGAGTTCCTCAGGGGTGTGGGGTGACTGCAGGTGCTGCAAACCTTTGCTGTGCATGAGGGGAAGAGGTGTCTCTCTTTGTCGTGGAAGTGGCAGCTGCTCACTCCAGCTTATGGGATGTCTGTCTCCACAAGGGATCACTTCCCCTGATTGTGACCAGCAGCTGCTTTGTAGTGTTTTGTTTAAGGAAGTTGCACTGAAAACATCAGTTTTGTGTGCAACATCTGTTATCCCCTCTTCACATCAGCACCAAAAGCAGCTGGTCCAGAGCAGTGCCTTGCTCAAAAATCTCAGCCAGGGGTGCTCATGAGGAGCATCTGAGTCCAGCCATGGACAGGCTGGCCCTTTTCATGGGATATTAAGCTTTTGTCCCCCCAGTTTTGGCAATCAATGCTTGCTCCTGGTTTGTTTTCATATCTTATGTTGTCACTGCTTTCTTAGCAAGTCCCCTTTCTGTCCTGACAGGCACTTTGCTTTCCATGGGCTTTGGATTTGTGGAGTACAAGAAGCCAGAGAGTGCCCAGAAAGCTCTGAGGCAGCTCCAGGTGAGCCTGAGCCTGCAAGGCTGGGATTCTTCTTCTTCTGGGGTGAGCCTGGCAGCTCAAAATGCAGCTGGGGATCTCAGTGCTGCACTGGACAGGTGGAGAAGCCTCTAAAATGGGCCAGGATTTTGAGGGAAGTGGACAGATTTAGTAAATGGACAGAACTGTGGAGAAGTTTGTTTCTTAGTGCTGATCCAACATGGAAATCCCAGAAAATGTACAAGGGTTGAATTTTCATGAGTTTTGCTGTCAGGTGCCCCTTGCAGGAGGCAGAGACCCAGATATCCCCTCACAGAACAAATACTGATTAATGTTAATTTAGTGCTGCTTTGACTTCTGATTCTTTTAGATATTTCTTTCTACTAATTATATGCTTTTTTTCTTGCTGTTTCTTTGTTTGAACTCCCAGGGCTGCACTGTGGATGGCCATAAGCTGGAAGTGAAGCTCTCAGAGAGAGCTGTCAGGTAAGGCTCACCTCTCACCTCATAAACATTTCAGCTGCAGAAATCCTTGGGAGCTTCTTCCCTTCCCTTGGGAGCTTCTTTCCTTCCCTTGGGAGCTTCTTCCCTTCTTCCCCAGCATCTGCATCCTGAGGGATGTGACCAGGAGTGCTCCAGCTGTTGAATACATCAGCCTTTGCTGTGCTTTACTCAGAGTCAGTTTTGCTTGAAAGGAAAACAAAAAATGAGGAATGAGCTGAAATGAGGCCCCAAAAATGAGCCCAAAGTGAGAACCAGGCATAATTTTCTTCTCAAGAAAGAAAAGGTCAAGGAAAAATCAAGGAAAAATCCTCTGCTTTGGTGACAGTTCAGGCAGCACTGGGAGTTCCCAAGGGGTTTGAAAAGTTCTTGGAGAGAAATCTCTGGATAATGAAGTCTTTTACCTGTTCATCTGAGAGAACAGGAGCTTAAGAATAATATTCTAATCAAATCAAGACAAAACCAGGTTTCTTGCTTGATGAAAAAATCTGGATTTACCTCCTTTTGTCTGAACAATCAGGCACAGAGGACATGGTTACTTCTGGGTGAATTTACTTGGAATTAGCCTTGGGTTTTAGGGATTCCTTCCTAGTTCTTACTCAGCACAGAATATTCTAACTGCAAAGTTGCAAATTAATCCAGATATTTGAACGTTGGCACCTAAACACTGTCCCTCAGACACTCTGGAAACCCTACTGGAAGTGATATCTGTTAAATGTCAAAATTTGTTTGAAAATCTAATTCCTGGGGACCACAAGCAGTCGTGACAGCTCCCTGTGTCTGCACTTTGTATTTCAATTCTTTCATGAACCATTTTTATCCAGTTTCATTTTGAAAATCCCTTCAGCAGGTATCCAGGCCACAATGGGAAGTGCTTTGCTTTATGGAATAAGCTGCTGTCTTTTGTGTTAGGTAAATTCTGACCTTGTCTAAATGCAATACAATTCCAGAGGTTAAAAAAAAAAGTTAATACTCTGTTACGAATTTTCATTTACTGTTTTATAAGCCAGGAAGAAAAGGAATCAAAACTAGCTTACATTAAGCTAATTTTGAAAAATATATTCATTAATGCATTCTCCTGACAATTAAAGGGCAAGATTTGGTAACAAAACAGGAGTTGGTGGCAAATGTGAGATGAGGATCTCATTTGGAGCAAGATGGGCTATTTCATTTTCAGATGTAGGATTTAAGGGTGTTTGGAATTTGATCCTTCTTGGTTTCCTGTGTGGCATTGCCAGTGTCACAACCAAGGATGCCAATGTGAGCTGGTACCTCAATTTTCCACATTCAAATCCTGAGGGAGCCACAGTTCAGAGGGACTTTGCTGCTCCATGGTCTTTACCTGCCCTTCCTGTTGGCTTCCAGGCCTGCTGTGAAATCAGCCCGAAAGAAACAGACTGCCAAGAAGCAGAAAACTTCCAAGATCCTGGTCAGAAACATCCCCTTCCAGGCCACTGTCAGGGAAATCAGGGAGCTCTTCAGGTAGGAAAGTGCTTTGTTGGGTCTGTGGGTTACTCTGCTGTGATTTTTATACGGGGTTTTTCTCAGATTGTAAATACTGTGAATTTTCTGTTGTCTTTGTGGAAGAACACAGGGACTTTGGGATCACCTCTGTGTTCTTTTGTGCTGTGATTTAAGCCTTGTTTCATCCTGAAAAAGAAGCAAAACTTTATAAAAGGAGAACCATCTGTACTGCTGCCAGGACAGGAATGTTTTGCTCGCTGCCCCAGGCTGTGGTCCCTGCTCTGCTGTTGGTTTGCAGGAGGGATTTTTCTCCAGCTCTGATCCTCAGGGTGCTGTGCTGGGAGGTGGCCTCTGTGGGCCTGTCCTAGCAGAAATTGGGTGCTTTTTGTCACAGTTGGGGCATTTCTTTCCAAAGAGGAAATTTGAGGTGTTGCTTAACCCCCTAAAACCTCCTCAGACCATGCAGTGCAAAGCCCCTGGCAGTGATCTGTTTGTGTTTCCCTGTGTTCATGGAATTCCACCTCCTTTATTTGTGTGAAGATGTGGTTCCTGTGTGCCTGGGAGGCTGTTCCCTTGCAGGCTGTGAGGAAAGCTCTGTGTTGCAGCACTCATTTGGGATGAATTCCAGGCATTTCACTAAAGGCAAAGCATGACTTGGCTTTTGGACAGGGGTGTGATGATGGTCACAACAAGAAGATGCCTCTAGAAGAGCAAAAGCTTTTTCTTGTGCTGTGCAGCTTGGATGCTTTTACTTCAATTCTACCCTGAGGGATCCAGGCAGAGCCCCTGGGCTGCCAATCCCCATGCTGAGTTTCCTCAGCACTGCTAATTTAAATCCCAACACTCTGAGCTGCAGGCGTGACCCTCGCAAAGCTGGAGGCAGCAAAGCTGGGACTAAGGTGAAGTTCAAGGCTGGGAGGGTTTGTACATCACAAGCACAGAGCCTGTGGGGGGTTTTTGGTGTGGGTTTTTTCCCTCCTGTCTTGTCTAGCACCTCAGAGCTGTGGAGGGGAGGGGCAGGGGAACATCTGATGAATGTTGCAGGGAATGTGCAGCTTCCAGCTGGTGACAGCTCTCAGAGCATCCCTTTCATTTACCTGGGATATTCAGAGCTGGGGGTTTATGCTCAAAACAAAAACCAGCAGCTTGGGGGGAAAACATTCCTTTCACTCCTGCCATCCCTCCTTTCCTCTGGAGCAGCCAAAACCAGGCACAACAGAGCACTGCCCAGCACCTCACCCTCCTGGATTGCTTTGTTTGTGCCTTTAAATCAGTGCCTTTGCCTGGAGCTTGCTCTGCATTTAGGAACCTGTCTTAGTTTGTCTTTTGTTAGGGATTGATTGGGAATGGCAAACAATCCTTTGGCAGTGGAAGGGCTGGCAGGGCTGCAGGGGGCACTCTTAGCCTGCCCAGGACAGCCAGCTTGGGGACAGCAAGGGACAGCCAGCCTGGGGAGCACCAGGCCACTCAGCCAGGCATCACCACACTGGGTGACAGCCCCAGGTTTTACATCTTCCCTATTGTTTCACCTGCTCCAGAGCCACCTTCCAGCTCTGCAGCAGGAGAAAAAGAAAGAAATATTAATTTAAAAACAAGGAAATATTAGCTTAGAAATAAATATTAATTTGAGTGTATTTATGTACACACACATATTATATACATCCACACAGAATCTGTATATATGTATGTATTATCCCAGAAAAATACATAGATTATGCCAATATTGTTAAAAAAAAAATCTGCAACACACTATATGTGTGTAGATACATTTATTTTTTCCTCCCAAACAAATATCTCTATGTTTTGAGCTTTGTCAAGGAACTCAGTCCCCCTTCTCAAATGGCCCCACAGAAGCTGTTGATGACACTGGGATAGTAAAACCAGGGAGCTGGGTGCTCTGAAGGGTGGATTTTTCAAGCTGCTGTAGCTGCTCAGCACTGGCAGCTCAGGGATCCCTTTTACACTTTTGGATCTTGTTGTTCATGGATCCATCACTGGAATGCTCAGCCTTGCCCTGCACCATTCCTGTGTTCCTACAGCAGCCTGCAAGAACTTCAAATTTTGGAATTAGGGGATAGCAGCTTCTGTTTATTGGATTGGAGGAAGGTGGTGCTTAATTAAAGTGTTTGAGAGGAGTCAGGAATGCTCTGATCAACAGCTCAGCTCCTCTGCCTGCACAATAATGCTGTTTTAGCAGTTCCACAAGCCTCAGGTGCTGCTCTCCTCCCAGCCCAGCCCCAGTGGC
>VZTT01014794.1:28505-68415 GCA_013400855.1 Buphagus erythrorhynchus | reverse complement strand
GAAGCCTGACGTCTCCGCCTTCCCCTCACACTGCTGAGGGGACGAGCCTTCCCGCCTCCCTCTCTCCCAATCAGCGAGGCGCTTGCGTGCCAGCTGCCCGCGACCAATCGCGGGGGCGCTTACAGCCGGCTCTGAAGCCTCCGCCATCCCATTGGCTGTACGGGGACTGCTGCTTGGCGGTGATTGGCGGACGGCGCAGCGCGCGCTGGGGCGAGGCCGGGGCGGCCCCGCGGCGTGTGGGCCCCGCGGGTCCCGGTTCGGTATGGCGGCGCTGCCCGTGCCGCGCAAGCGGAGCGGCCCCGCGCTCTGCGGGGACAGCGGGGCTGCGGCCGCGCCGCCCGCGCTCCGGGGCGGCCTTCCCCCGCACAAGCGCCCCAAGAGCGCCGTGACCGGGATCGTGGACCCGTTCGGGGACAGTGATGACTTCACGGCGGACGACCTGGAGCAGATCGACATCCTGGCCTCGCAGGCGCTGTCGCAGGATCCGCCCGCGGGACACGCGTGGGGAGCTCCGGAGCTGCCCCGGGCCGGGCGGCAAGGTCGGTGTGTCCCGGCGGCTGTCCCTCACTGCCCCGCTGCTGCGAAAGGGTTTGGTGTCCCTTTAGGAAGCACAGAATGGCCTCGATTGCAAGGGACCTTAAAGCCCATCGAGTGTCACTCCCTGCCATGGGCAGGGACACCTTCCACTGTCCCAGGCTGCTCCAAGCCCCATCCAACCTGGCTTTGGACACTTCCAGGGATCCAGGGGCAGCCACAGCTTCTCTGGGCACCCTGTGCCAGGGCCGCACCTCCCTCACAGGGAAGAATTTCTTCCTGATATCTAACCTAAATCTCCATCAGCGTGAAGCCCCTCCCTCTTACCCTGTCACTACAGGCTCTTGTAAATAGACTTGCTCCATCTCTCTTTTAAGTTCTCTTACGGGAATTGCTGCTGCCTGTTCCCTGGCCACCAGCACGCCATGACCCCCGGTGTCAGAGGGATGGTTGGGATTCAGAGGAATAACGAGAGTAACACTCCCAGCAGGCAGGATCACTGCACTGATCTCACAGCACCAGGAGCCTGTGCCTGCTCTGTGTGGGGTAATGCCAGTCTGGGACAAGGGTGCTGCATGTTAAACCTGCCAAACAAAAAAACTGAGTTTCCTAAACTTTCAAAATGCTTTAGGTATCATATTCTGGTAGCATGTTGGCTTTCAGATTTTTTTCTCCTCTTAATTTTTACTAATAAATGCATAGCATGCCTTGTATTAACAGCTGTCTTCAGGTTTACTTTGAAAAAAACAAAAGCAGGGGTTTCTTCATAATGAAGCTTAAGAGCTTGAATAATCTAAAGATGTTTTAGCAACCCTGACATTGGTAATCTCACCAGATGAACAAGTTTTCAATGAACCCTTGTTTGTGCATTAACTCAAGTTATCTCAGAAGAAATGCTTGTTTATGCTGTGGGTCATCTTGCTGGTTTTAAGATATGAGATATCTTTAAGGTTCCTTTCAACCCATTCTGTGATTAGAAATTTGAAGGGGCAGGAGTCCTTCTGTTATAACAATTGATGCACAAGCACTAGCAAGGTTCCTGAGGTGGTTAAATGAGGCAGGTTACCTGTTTCTAATGACAGTAAAATACTAAGGTATTCAGATGTATGCAATGACAATTAACAAAACCTTGGTGTTGAGTCACCAGTGATGTACATTCATCATCTGTGCTTCAGATTTTGGCTTTTCCCTGCAGCAGGAAGCAGAGCAGAAGATGGTCTGACGAAAGATGCATTCCAGTTTGAAGTGCTGCAGACACAGCATGAAGAAGTCAAACAGAAGGTTGGCAATATCCTCCTCTCTCCTCTAAATATCACATTTTTGATAGGAATAACTGAAAGGTGGGATAAATCCAGTCCCAAGCATTTAATTCTAATCAAAGTGATCAAAAATCTTTGTAATCCAGGGCTGCGTTAAAATCATTATACTAGAAACAGCTCTAGTAATACTAAAGAGTGAGAGCACTATTTTATTTCTTGGTCATTTCAGATTAGCAAGTGCTAATTTTTCAGTTTGATTTCTTCCCTATAAAATAATTTCTCTGCCCGATCAGCCAGAGTTGTTTTGTTCAACTTAAAAGATTTGAGAAAGTTGCCTGACATTTAAGTGACTTTGTTACTTTACCCTCTGGGGATCATTTATGGAAAGATACTCTGTTTCCCTTTCTCCATTCTCTGTATCTTTCCCAGCTCCATTATATCCACCTTTATCAGGGAATCTCCATGTTAAAAACCATATTAAATAATAATTTTACAGTTGTAGAGAAGTGTCTTTCTGATCTTCTCTTCTTGCTTTTCTGAGTAACTTCTTTATTATCCCTCCAAAGTCTTGTCTCTGAGTGGTGGTGGCTGCTCAGGAAGAATTAGAGACTCAGTGTCATGAAGATAATGTCTGAGGGTGGCACCTTGTCTTAGAGTGCTTGTTGGCTGTCCTGAAGGGTGTAGTAGTATAATTAAATTGTCACTGTTATCATCCAAACGATTAATAAATTATTGATGTGTGTGACTAGAACATTAAAAAAAAAACCCCAAAACATAATTGCAGAGAAGGGGAAAGAGGATGGCCTTGTCATTTTTAATTATGTTAAAGAAAACAGTAGCTGAGCCTGATTTAATCAGAGGAAGATTAGAAGCAACATGTAGAATTTCTGAGCTGGGTTGCCAGGAGCATTTTTCTCCCTAGAAATTAAAAATACACCTAATTTTCAACCATATACTGATGCAAATACATACTTTTGGCTATATCCATCCTTTAATGGAATTCCTCTGTTCGCAGCTGAAAGAAATGCAGGATGAAATTCTCACTAAAAATGGAGAAATTAAAATTCTGCGTGACTCAATGCAGCAGATGGAGTCTGCTATGGAGGAACAGAAAAGATCATACCTGCTACTGGAACAGCAAAAACTTCAGATTTTAAGTGAGAAAGAAAAAGAGTTCTCCAGAAAGGTTTGTAAATCTCAGTTACCTGCAGATCACATGCAGAAGCTGATTTATGACTTAATGATGTCACAGACATTTAGTCAAAGGAAGAACATTTGTGTGAAATTTGTATGAAATTTCCACAATGCTTGCTTTTATTTTCTTACGTAGAAGTAAACATTTTTAAGAACTTGTTGAGGGTTTTCCCCTGCCAAAATAAAGGAGTTAAATTCAGGTAGTAGAAGTTTTCATTTACTTACTGATTTTTTGAAGCCATCCCAAGGACATTGCTATTGGAACATATTTTAGAGCAGGGAAATGTGACAGAACATGCTTTGTGGCTCTGATTAGATTGCTATTCCTGCTGCAGTCATCTCTGTGCAAGCCCTGAAGAGGGCAGTGGCTGGTTTTGTCCAGCTGCCTCTGCAGTTGCAGCCTCACCAGAGCCATGGCACTTGCTCTGGCTTAGCCACTCACAAAGACTTCTTACCTGAACTCCTGGCACTTGGTTCTCAGGTAGTGTTAACTGGACTAAGGTTCCTAAAAATGGAGATCTTGTGCCGAGTTCACAGTAAGTAGCTCCTGATCTGGAGCTCTCATGGTAAGTCAGTTGCTCTGCAGTTGCACCACTTCTAAACTGGTAACAGTAAAATTGTCCTGAATTCCTCTTTCAGTTACAGTCCTTGCACTCCGAGCTGCAGTTCAAGGATGCAGAAATGAATGAATTAAGAACACGACTTCAGAACTGTGAAAGAAATAAACACCCTTCTCAGGCAGTTCCAACAACAAGGTAGGGGGGTGGGAAAAGGAATTTGTGTTCAGTTTCGCAGTAAATGTTTGAACTATTGAAGAGGTTTTCTTTCTTCATGTAACTGTTAGCTCTGTTGTCTTTAAAAAATACAACACTAAAGTCTGATGACATCTATGGAATTTGCTCAAAAAAGAGCCTTCCTTGTATCTGTGACAGAAGTTCATAGTGAAGTACCTTTAAAACATCAGTGCAAAGAAAATAGATTGTTGTTTAATAAAATAATTATGAGAGAAATACTGATTAGATTTTTTATCTTAGCCCTAAAAAGAATCTTGTGGTACAAGTGAAATCAGAAGGATGTTCTCCACAGCCAGGAAGAAGATCTTTTCCTACAAAGGAATCCTTCAATGCTGAAATGTCCACTAGGCCATCGTGTTCCTCAGGAAATTTGATGGCCCTGACTATTTCAATCAAAGAAGGTAAATCCATGTACAGCTTGCAACGTTTTTAGCTGCATGTGAACATTCTACATTAGAGAAGGATTTTGTGAGTGAACAGTCACAAAAAAAAGTCAGTTCAGAGTTATTTGTTTAATTTTGGTTTTGCTTAATTTTTTTCCACTTTATACCAACTGGAGTTAAAAAGCCATGACTGAAATTTGCATGAAGATCATTTTAATTCATACTTTAGTACCGGATGCCAAGGTGTCAATGAGGAAGTGGCCAGTGGCTGCAATAAAAAACGTTATTGTGTGATGAACTAAAATATCCAAATTGTTCATCTGTCTTTTCTCATTGCATAAAGAATAGGAAATAATTTGTCTATTTCTTGGCCTGCTAGTCAGCTAATGCATGTTTTGTATTGTTCTTGCGTTTTGGGGATTGGATTTTAAAGGATACATACTTAGCCACATTGAAAGAAGCAACTGAAACAATGTACTCATTTCCTCTTTTATATGTAGGGTAGTAATTCTCACAAAATTGTATCTTGAAATTCATTGAGTAGAGCTTAGGAAATTAATATCTGCATATAATTGAAGATTGCTGTAATATGAAACAAAATTAGTGATTTTTTATAGCAATGGGAAATAATAAATGGAAGAAATGTGGATATCATCAACTAGTCTTTAGTTGAAGAGTCATGAAAAATCTGAGATGTTGCTGTCAGTTACACTGTTCATTCTAAAAATATGGGCAGTGGGAACTCCAGCAAAAACAAAAATTCAGTAGCCTGAAAGCATTAATATTGCTATTGTTTGTTATGGTAACAACACTCAATATGCCAATTTGTTTGAAAAAATACATTGGTTTACTTTTTTTCTGAACTCTGCAAGGCTTTTGGCCTTGGTTTGCTTGGTAATTGTGACATATAGAGATGATTAAAAGATCTAACACTGTGGCTCTGTGTACAGGATGGGTGCAGATCTGTGTTCTCCCAATCTCTGTTTGTTTCAGACAGGAAGATAACTCATCCTGAAGTCTCATCCCTGAAGCAGCACAAAGCAACAGGAAAAAACAGTTGCTACAACTCTGTCCCCAAACGAAATACACAAGGTAATATTATTCTGGTAATGCAGAAATAAAACCAGGGAAAACGTATCTTTAAAAAAAAAAACACCACAACAACACTATAAAGCATTTTAAACAGTCAGCTCCAAGAATTCTTTAGTGTACAATCTTAGTTACAGTTGGCAGTGGAATTGCATCACATAATTTCAATGTCTGCATTGGAAAATGGAAGGCAAGTCACCAGGACAGCTGGGATATGTGATCACAGCTAATAAGGGATCATAATTAAAATACCTCTTAATATAACTTGGTTTCTATTTAAATATCTTAAATTCATTTTTCTGAAAATCATCCTCCTGTTAAGAAAGAAGATTCATAATGAAAAAAAAGATTTTGAGGTTGCAAGCCCTCTAAATAAGGCTGGTCTTCTGAAATACTGATTTTTTTGTTGTCGATGATGGCAAATCTCCAAAGAAAATTCTGCATCCTTCCAGGTTCTATCTTGCTGAATGCACTGATGAAGCAGCCCATTGTCCCTGGGTCATTTCTAGGACTCTGTCACCTTCTTAGCAACAACTCTGAGCTTCTACCTGGAGCTGTGTTGCCGCCCAACTCTTTGGATACGTGAGTTTTATTTTCTTTGTTAAACTGTGGCATTCTCTGCAGTAAGAAACACTTGGTCATGCAGGACAGCTCATTCTCTGTGGTAAATCATGCTCTGCTTAGGCTATTTAGTGCAAAATTTGGAACATCATTCTGTATCTTTGATTATCACAGATACTAAACCCTGGAACATCATTAAAAATAAATCAGGTTAATTATCTGTTAGGGGAAGGCACAGAACTAAACCTGGGAGCTTAGCAGCTTGCATTGCAATGGGGGAAGCACAGAAACATGATCATGACTTAAGGGGGAAGAAAATGCTGAAGATGTGATTAAAAGTTGGTTTTATATCTTCAAAATAGAAACTGTGTTCAATTTGTAATGTACAATTTGTGTGCAACTTTCCAAGATATATTTCCTGGTAAAGCATTTTAAATATGAAGATTGGATATGAATTATAATAGTTTTTCACTTTACAGAATTAGACTCTAGGTTCTGAAATACCTTTCCTTTTCAGAGAGGTTATTTTATTATTAATAAAACCTAGAATGCTTTGAAATGGCTCTTCCATGGAGGTATCAAGGAATAGGATGATGTTTTTCCCCCATTTTTTCCTATTTTGGAAACAGACATCTCTTAGTACTCTGGCCTTTCTATTATTCAATTCATAATATGGATAACTCAGATTTCAGATCTGTTCTCTGCCTTTTGTTGTGAAGCATTTCCCTTTTATTTGGACAGGAAGCCCACACAACTCCCCAGCAGCAGGACAACTCAAGAAGGAATCGCTCCTCCTGTATCCCTGCAAGAAGCTCAAAAACTGGCAATAACAGGACTAAACTTGATTGCTCTAGATGAAGGATTATGTGAGGGAAGCCCAGCAGAAGGCCAGGGAAGGCTCTTGCCCCTCACACAGAGCAGGATCCAAGGTGCTGTCCATCTCCTGCCCTTGGTGGAGCACCACGTTGGTGCATTCTGCCAAGCAGAGCAGCTCGGGGACACGCCAGGGAATGGAGCTTGTGGGACACACCCAGCTGCTGCTTCCAGAGCCAGCACAAACACGGTGTCAAGCAAGGAGGACTTCAGGTCGTCCCTTGAAGAAACTGCTCTTGTATCACTGGGGATCCTTTATTATTTGGTATTCTACAGCTTGGATGTTGTCCACACATTGCTGTCTGCTGAAATGGAAAAAAGTTCTGCTGCTGGAGATGAACAGGTTTCCAACATGGACAAAAATGGGTTGTGTGACAATCAGTGTGACAATAAAGAAGAGAGCAGGACACAAGGAGGGCTGCCTGCTCCACAGGATCCTCCCAATACTGATGGAGCTCAACATCCTCTGTTTAAAAAGCTGCTTCAGATTTTAGCTTTTTCTGCTGCAAGGGGCTCCCAGACTGACAATATCCTGAGCCAAAGCCTAAAGGTTTTGGTGAAATTAGCTGAAAATTCAACTATGGACTTGTTAATAAAGTAAGTCAGTAATAGTTTTAAAATGATCTCAGAGTCTGCTGTTTAGCTGTTTTCATTCTCTGTTGAAACTCATCTGGGCAGCTTCCAGTAGAAGTTGTGCTATGTATGAGAGAAATCACATCTCAGATCACATTTGAGAAGCAGCTGAGAATCTTTCTACTGTCTTTTCTGTTAATGAGTGTAATAATCATCCCTGATCAATAACAAGGTTTGCTGATGATGTTCATATGAAGCAGATGTTGTTGCCTCATTGAAAGTGAAGCTTTATAACATTCATTTTGGGGTTTTTGTGACTGCTGGGAGGTTCATAAGGAAGGAAAGCACAGGGTCTTATTGTGGCAGGTAAAACTGCCAGTGTGAACTACCGAGTGACTGCCAAAGCAACAATGTTTTTCAGCATGCTTTGTATTTATGACAGATAATTTAAGATTAGGTATGTTCTGAATAGCTAGAAAGGCACAAATTATTATGCTGTCTACAAAAAAAATAGTGTATTTTCAACTTGTAACTGCATTTCCCTTTTCTAACTAAGTTTTGTTTTGAAGTTTCCAGCACTTACTGAGTAGCCAGGTACTGCAGCGCTGTCTGCACCCCGAGACTCCTCTGCGTGCTGTGCTGCTGACTGTGAGACTCCTGTGTGCTCTTGCTCAGCACCACCTGTTGGTTGCTCAACTCTGTTCTCATTCAGGTAAAAGTCTGAAGGACACAGAGAACTGTTACCATGACTAAAAGTAATGCAAACAGGCCTTGCTCCAAGGTGCTGAAACCCCAGAAGGCAAAAAGCCTGCGATGTTACCTGAAAACTTGTTTTCTACTTATGATCTGGAGAGTATTTGTCTTGTGGTATCTGTCTACAAGCAGTGCTTTTGATAGCCATTTTAAAATCACTTTTTAGATTGTATATTTAAGGTTGATGAGGAAAAAGGGGCTTTTGAGGAGTCTTGAAGATAAATTTACTTGTGCTCATGGCACTGTTTAGAGATTCCAGTACTCTGCATGACAAATGATTTCTGTTCAGTTCCTTATGAATGAACCAGGACAGGATTACCACAAAGGCAAATATAAAGTTTAGGGATACCAATTTACTCAGCGCTGCTGAAGATGTGGGAAGTAAAACAAGAAGCTGAGCCTGTAACATGAGGCCTAGGATAGAACTCAAAATGTTTTCTTCCCTGATAGAATTAATTTTTGTCATGAACAAGTGGCTGGTTGGAAAAAGAACAAAGTTCTCTCTGTTTCAGACACCTGCCTTCTCCTTGCACTCTACATGTACATAACATCCAGACCAGATAAATCAGCACCTGAAATGCTTTGGCTTCAGCTGGAGCAAGAGGTAACCACGGCTGTATCCATGTGCTCTTTCCTTCCAGCTAGGAGAGTGGGAGGAGCAGGACTGCGCAAATTGTCTGAAAACAAGTTCTTTCTCTAGCTGAAAAACACAACTGCAAGTATGGGCTTGCAGTAAGGGATTACAATGATTTTTGAAAGGACCTGCTTGAAACTGAATGTTTAACTATCCTTGAGGAGAGGATTGGTCATAGTAGTCTTTTAAGTCACTGAAAAAGCCAAGGAAGATCATAGGATGGCTGCAGATGTTCAGCACTAAGCTTTAGTTTGCTTTTAGAGCAATAGAAGACTAAAAAGAAGCAAGATTAGTGTTTCATTTTGATTGTGTTTATTACATTTAAAAGGCATTCTATAGTGATTTAAGATTTATATTCCTTGCATTCAATGGAAATGCTAACTTGCTGTTTAACAGTCATGGTTATATACAGAAAGAATAGCTTTTAAACCTAATTTGTGTTGTTTGTACAGACAGAAGTGACTTATTTGAGGTTCTATTTTCTCTACTTACCTAATTTTGGAGGATTTTGAACCCTTTCTATTACCCCCACCTGCACTGTAAGTGTAAAGACGTTATTTGTATGCAGTGAATTAAAGGCCACTGACCTTGTCAGCCTCACAGAAATCTGAGAAGGTTTCTATGCAAGGCAAATTCCATCTGTAAAGTGTCACAGGGAAAAAAACTTGTACAACTTTGAGGGTGAAAGACATCACCTGTTAAGAGAAAAAAATACCCCAAGAATATTTGAAACTAGCACTGAATTATCATAACTAAGCCCTCACTCTAACACAGCCTGTGTTTGTAACAGACAGTCAGGCTCCTGACACGCTGCATGTGGTGCTCCAGACCAGCAGTTTTATTTCCTGGCACAGACTGTCAGTGCAACCTCGAGGTATGTTCACCACACTCCCCCAGTTTAACCTGCTGAGAACTTACAAGTACTCAGTGCTGAAATTGCTTTTTGCCTCTTTTATTTTTTTTGCTGTAGAGAAACAGAAGTGTCCTGTACTTTAGAGGATGCCACCTTCTAGGAAGCTTGCTTTGGCTTGCTAGAAAATATCCTGAAATTTGAAAGTTTGAAGAGATTAAGCAGTAAAGTTCATATTGAAATAAATTTTCTGCTTCTATATTTTTGCTTTGTGTATTGAGGCACTGTTTTTCCTCTTGCAGGTGGTTAAGGCACTAATTGTGATGTTGCACAGACAGTGGATGAAGATTAGATCTGAGACCAGCTTGTGTGCACATAAGGAACAAGTTATTCAGTTTTTACGGGATGCTGTTTTACTCTTGCACAGCTTGTCTCAGAAAGATAAACTGTTCCATGAACACTGTTTGGAAGTTCTCCATCAATATGACCAAGCCATGCCAGGTGTAAGAGCCATTCTCAAAAAGACTGAAAAACTGAGTGCCTCTGAAGGTAAAAATCAGTCAAATTCTGGCTTTTTTCCATGGTGCAGAAATAAAAATTTCACTTTTGTCACTTTTCTCTTTCAACAAGTACCAGAGCTGGTTGTTCCTCAGACCTCTGGAAGCAGTTTAGATTGGATATTAGGAATAAATTCTTCCCTGTGAGGGTGGGGAGGCACAGGTTGCCCAGAGCAGCTGTGGCTGCCCCATTCCTGGAAGTGTCCAAGGCCAGGCTGGATGGGGCTTGGAGCAACCTGGGGTAGTGGAAGGCGTCCCTAAAAAAGGCATTAAAGAAAAGAGAGGGGGAAGTTTGTGTGACAAAACACAAACCTAAAGACCTGTTTGCATGGAACCTTCAGAAATTGTATTTGCTGTAGTCTTCTACCATCAGTATGTTCTAAAGTGCAGATACCAGCGATAGTTATACTGTATGAAGCAGGAGGAAAAAAAAAAATCATTCTCTGAAACATATTATTTTTTGTTGCAGAGTTGATTTTGGATGAATTGTATCCTCCTGAGCCAGAAGACCAAGGAACAGACTCCAGCTAGCCAACAGCAAAGATATCTGTCCTTCCTCATCTGAATCATCATTGCCAATGCAAATGTGAACTTTGAATCATCCTTTTCAGTGATAATCCTGGGTTGCACTCACAGCACAACTAAGGTTTCTTTGTTGTAATTATTTCAGTGCTACCTAAGTGTACTGAAAGCAAAGGAATTTTGATGAGAGAATGGTAGTGCAAACCCACTCAATGGCTTATGACTGGTTCTGGTTATGAATTTCATCCTGTACGAAACCGCTGTGAATGGAATGGGAATTTCTCTCTATTCTCCATTTTACTGTGACTACAGCTGAATTTATGATGCCGAATGTGCTGAGGTGTTTGGCATCATTGCATTCGTATGAAAGCCTTCTGAACACACTTGTTTCTTTTGTACTGTACCACTTCCTTGTGTGTCTTCCAGAATTTTCATATTGTTGATATTAGTAAACAGATTATGGTGATTTTAAAAACTCTTCTAGAAATAACTTAAGAGGCAGCAGTTTACTACAGGGCTTTGAATTTCTTGCTGAGGATTGGTCACCTGAGCTCACTCAATTTTATGAATCTGCTGGAAGTGTAATTACTGAGATGCCAAAACAAAAAATACTAGAATGTACATTTTATAATTCCCCTTAAAAGAGTAAGATGGTACTGTTGAGAAGTGCATCCTTGGCAATAGAAGGATATTTAAATGTATGCAGAATGACTGGGGCTTTGGTCATCGAGAAGATGGAGCATCTCATTCCTAGGATTCAGCACCAAAGGTTGGAGGAAGAGCTGCTACCTCACCCTTTGTAGTGTGCATGATCCTCACTCACTGTCACACTGGGCTGCAGGTCATCAACTAAGCCTTAGACTCTAAAAAAGGAAGTGTGGTGTTATTAAAATGAGCCCACAGGTGTTTTTTCAGATGGGAGAGCTCTTTTAATTTTCAACAGGGACAAGCCTGGATCCAGGAACCAGGAGGACAAGAGACTGTACGAGAGTGAGAAGGAAGCCTTTGGAAAATTGGGAGACATTCTGTTCTCTGGTCATGCCCAAAGAGGCTGTGACTTACCCTGCAGCAGAGCCCACTCCAGTGTGCTCAGCAAGCTCTTGGCTTGCCTCTTGCTTTAGAAGAGAACTTTCCTAGAAATGCCTATGCAGGAAGAACTGGGATAATAATCCAGCATCTCCCTAGGGCCAAAGCTCCTTCCTCCCCCCAGCCTGGGCTCAGCCTCCTCCTCTCTGAGCAGTAGCTGCACCAGGCAGGGCCAGGTCGTTTCTGTGAAACACAAGCTGCCAACTGCTCCTCTCAGTAACAGGTTTCAAGTCCCTTGTAGCATCTGGAAAACTGCCATGTTCTTGCTGAAATGCACCAAGGAAGGATGCACAGGCACAAAGCAGCAAAAGTCTGTGTGTGCTTGCATGGTCACAACCATGGAACTGTCACCAGGCCCTGGACAAGACAAGCTGCAGATGTTGGTGTGACAAAAAATATTTGACTTGTCCATGTAAAATAAATAAGCAAATAAAGCAACCCTAAAACAAAAAAAAAAAAAAAAAAAAAAAAAAAAAAAAAAAAGGAAAAACAACCACCAAACATTTCCTGGTCTTTAGGATAGAGAAAAGAGTTGGAAAGTGCATGGAAAAGCCCTTTCCTTCCTCAAAACCAAAATAAACATTTAAGATAATTCCTTAAGAACAGCCCAATGAGCAGGAGCTGTGGTAAAGCAGTATCTGGCTGTGAGCCTGCTGTGAGGGGCAAGCTTAGAGCTGTCCTAACAAAGATATAACAGTCACAGTACCCCAGATATCCCAAAAGGCAGTGATCTGCCATCACTTTTCAACCGTTCTCACCACTTAATTTCTCTAAACAATTTGAGTTTACAGAGATAAGAGACATTGAACCCATTTGGGTGAACAGGCCAAATGAACTGTTAAGAGTTTGAAAAAAAAAACGGTTCCATAAGGAATCCCAAACTGTTGGAGCAATCCAGTTATAAAAAGTTGTTTAAAAAATTCTTGGCTCTATCTGAAGGGTGTGTATATGGCAACTTGGAAAAAGGGAGAAGTGGATTATTGCTAAACTTTATATAAACAGAAGAGTTATCTGGAAAAAACTGGAAGGAAAATTAACTGTTCCCTCCTGGCTCTGCATCCTTCCCATCCACCCCCTCTAACAGACAACACCCAAACATGTACATTTACATTCTCATTGAGTTTTCTCCCAACTCTGGACTTTAAAGTAGTTCAACCCAAACTCCATACACCATAGAGATCCAAACCCTTACACTTTGGCTGGCAGGAATCACAGTAACATCGTGTTATTGTGAAATTAAACCACAGCTTTTAGAATTGAAGGCATTGTCTGTTCATATTCCTAAGGAACAATGAGGCTGTACTCCTAAAGAGAAAAGGCAGAAAAAATATAGTTACAGAACCACCAGAATTATTTAAGACATTTACAGTGACCAGCCTTGTCAGGATTATTTTAAGAATTGCTGACCTTCAGCAATTCTTCCCTTTTTACTTCCTCCTGGAATTTTTCTCAGGATAAGAAAGATCCAATCATGTATGAAACAGCTGCTTATCCCTCATCATCAGTTCTTTACTCCCTGAAGAATTCCCACCAGAGCAGTTTTTCCATAGCCAGTGTGCATTTCCCCACCGTGTTACAGATAAGCTGTGCCTCCATATTAACTGAGAAAAGCAATTTACTCTGGCATCAAGCACAGGCACAAGACTGAACAACGAAGTATTGAGCAAAGGAAAGCCACTAGGCATGTTCTACACATGATTATCACATTCCTCAGCAGCAGCCACCCATGTGCTTCCTTGCCCCTGGGGATGGCAACCAGGGTTTCCCCTTGGCTGAAAACTGAGCTCACCAGAGCTGCTTTTTCCTGCTCAATTAAACCTTTCTCAATTCTATACCTTTGAGAATCATTGACTTGGTGAGGTTGGAAGAGGCCTCTGCAGCTCATCCAGCCCCCAGCTGAAACAAACTCTCTCAGAGAAGCCAAACAACTGCTTTGTGTCATGTCAGGCCTCAAAACCCCATCTTTTTAAACCAAGCTGACATATGTGAAGATGGCAAATACAAAATACTTTGTCCTGTAGCACACAACATCCCTGACCTGAGTTGGGTTTATTCATATTAATTCCACGAGTGAGCTACTGCTTAAAAGCCTGTGCTAAACAATTAGAACGAAGTCATCCTAACCACTGGATGTTTTTGTTACATTCTGCAGTATTTTTTATGGCTATAATGGCCAAATGGTTACACAGTTAGGATCAAATGCAGCAGTTCTGCCTCAAAGGACTCTGTGTTACCTCCTGTGAATGTAACAGCAAATGCAAACTTCCACTTCCAGTGTAAATTGTAACAAAATGTACATTGTTGATTGTAATTTAGCAGACTGATAAGAAAAGGTGATCTGTGATCTCTACAGAGATCTACAAACCCACTGTGGCTGAAGTTTACCTAAGTACTTCCAAGAGCAAGGGCCAACACTTTCACAACCTGAAGCTGACTGCCAGCACTGAGCATGGACTAATCCGAAAACTTAGTCCTAAAGCTTGTCAATGCAATAACTGCTCAAAGGTTAACCTGCTTTTGAAAACATCCAGAGGAAATAGCCACTTTATTTTCATATCTGGTCAGAATGTAGTAACCAATGCCTGTAGAGTGTCATAGCAGAGGTAACACAAACAGTAATGTTTTAATCTATGCATTAATCATGTTGTAGGTTGGTGTTTTGAGAATGAACTATTTGTTTTGCTAAAGAACCTTCTTTACAGCACAGCTGAGCTGCAACCCCTGTCCAGCAGTCTGTAAATGATGTCCTACCTGATTCCAGGGATAAGGTACCATCGGAGAGTGAACCACAAATTCCATTGCAGGAGCAAGAAGTGTTAGAATGAAAAGGCTGCAGCAGCTGATTTAAAAGTTATTTTGACTGCAGTAAGGGAAATGGGATATCAGAGGTTGTTTTATAATGGCTAACTGGCCCTGATGGGGGGCTGCCTTTGCAGAGGACACAATTCCATCAGTGCAGAAGCCTGAGCTCTTGAAAGGATAAAGTAACATTTTCTTCACCTTTTTCTCACCTCGGACGGATTTAACTGTAGTATGTTTTTCCCCTCCTATATGGCTTACTGAAAAGCTGTAAATTTGACCAGGTTCCTGTGGTACAGGCTGCAAAAACAACTAGATGAGGTCAAATAATAACCAGAGAGAAAAAACAGGCCCCAAACCACTAGCTAAAGCAAAATCTGGTGAGTTATTACAAGTGCTGAAATACGATACTGAGTTTCCATACTTGGAAAAAATAAAACAGGCAAGAATTGCTTGTTTGGGAATAATTGCTGAGGTTTTTCCCTCCTGTGTGTCCAGCTCTTGAGTTTTAAATGCATGCCAAGTTTTGTTCTGGAAAAATTCACACTGCCATAGACAACTGTTGATTAAACATTATGAAAACATAACCAGCAATATTCTTCACCTAACCCTGGGCTCTCAACTTTTCAGTTTAGCAGTTTGCTCTCCTGTATGACCAATATTTGCTGCAATAAAGGGTGAAGGTACCTTTGAAACCCTATGTGCTCCTTAAGGGAATCTGCAGGTTTTAATCAAAACCCGGGTTCTGCTCCTCAGCCCTGTGAACAGAGAGGGGAAGACACACAGCTTTCCTCTGAGTATTTCTCCACCTGCCACTTCTCAAACTCAGCCATACTGCATAGATACACCTGCTCAAAGTCATGGGAAAAGAGAAACAGATGAACTAAAATGCAGTGTCAACAAAACAAGCACAAATAACTGCAACTTCCTGGTGTAATCTCTAGCCCAAACATTAATTATATGTTTTCTAGATTTAGGTTTTTAGAAGCATGCATTTTGTCTGCTGCCCCCAGTCTACTAAGAGAAAATGTGAAATAAAACTGGAAGTGAAATGATTTATATTGCACCTCCAACACATTATCAGCCTGCAGCTGAGACTCCAACAAATTCAAGAAGCAACACTACAAAACTACCCAATTATTATGAGGTTTTGATTGGGTGTTAGCGTTTTTAATTTCTGTGTTTCTCCCTTTGCTTTTCTTTTAAATGCTACATTAGAACATAACTGGCAATTCAAGGTAATAATGCTGATACACTAAACACCAATTCACTGCTGTGTGGTGTCATATAAAGAGTATTCTTGACCTGCTCAAAGAAAAATTTTCAAGTGAGTCGGGGTGTGAATACAACCTTTCTAGAGCATTTTTATCAAAACTATGAAATACACAAGCATTTTAGCAGAACATTTTCAGAGTAGAAAGCACCACTTACCCCATGTTGAATTGGTCAAGTTGATGAATGAAGCACAACATTGAATATACAAGTCTAAACAGGTTGAGAAGATATTTTTAATGAAATTACAGACTTCCTTAGAATCAATCCTTTTGGACTTGCTTGGCAGCAGCCTATCAGAGGATCATTCAGAAGCTTACATTGTCCTTGCTTTATGTTGTGACCTGTAATTTTGGTTAGGCTTCAGTCTCCCCCTCCAAAAGTGATATTCATGATACAAGGTGACCTGAAGTACACTCAGTAACACAAGCTCTCAAACACAAGGAAAATGTACCTTTGCAGATACACCCCTAAATAAAACTCAAAATAAAGCTAAGAAAACCAAGTTGACAGAATGTACTTCAAACACAGCATTTATTACAAAGGTGCATAGACTTTATGCTATTTGGTTTGAGTATTTGTTTAACCTACAACCAACATACAAAGCAAGGTTACAGTATGTAACAAAAGCAACAATGATTATCTAGTAAATTCAATATTCTACTGTCTTTAATTTCACAAAACGTTTCTGAAACAAAGGCACTTACAGAATTAAAAAAAATAAGATATATCAACATTTAAAGTCTTAGCTCCCTCTCTACAGCACTGTGGAGAACAAGTGTGACGTGAAGGCAACAGCTACTGGGACTGACACATCAGCAGTGCTTAAACTGAAAACTTAGGGATCGTCTCCATCTCTTCTGTAACCACCCCACTCTCCTTCAGTATTTGAAAACAAGCTTCAACAAGGCTGCAGGGCAAGAACCAAATAAAATCTGGTCCTACACCTCATTGTTAATGATGATTAATGCACTAAGAAATTAATCACAGTCTGATTAACTGTGAACTGGACCATTTTATCTTCTTTCAGTAAGTTTTGTAACTGAATTAGTAATAATGACCGGTCACGTGTATATAGTTATTTGCACATGTCCACTGAAGGAAAGGTGTCCATTTTCAGGCTCCCCACCCCTACCCCTCATCTCCCATCACCACACACAGAACAGTGACAATTCAGGACCATGTGTTTGGTCTGTACAACTTCCACCCCAAAACTTCGTATCTGGTAATGTCTGTTATTGCTGCCACCTTACTTTTCTTCCCATATCCTCAGGGATGATGACTGAGCCATCCTGCCATGAAATTGCAGATTTCCCTCTCACAACCCAAACGTGACACTGTGACTGCCATGAGCTGCTCCCTTTATCACACCAGGTGGGGGACAGGAAGAGCAGGGCACAGTAACAACCTCAGGAGGCCCCACACTGGTTGCTGTACCTGTGCTCTCCCTGGCCTGGCTCCACCCAAGCTAACAAAGATGCTGGAACAATCTCTGCCCTCCTTCTCCATGCATAAACTCCAGGGGTTAGGATCTGTAGCAAGGGATTTATTTCTGCAGTTACTCAGTGGCCTACCACAGAATCATTCCAGATTTCTAATGCAACACTTCTTCCTCCATACAGGAGACACCATGCTTTTTTGGTTGTTCCCATGTAACACCTGACAGTGTAATGAAGTTTTGCCCAATTTCTCAGCTGACAAGGCAGGAAAGAGGAGGAACACAGAGACACAGGATACACGAATACATGCTCTGTAAGTGCCTCTTGGCACCGTTTCATGCTATTAACTTCAACACTCAGAGAGGTGTAACAGAGGGGGCACGGGTTGCCATGAACCCCAAGGTAAAAACTTTCAACAAGTTTCTTCTGAAATGCCCTGAAAACTTTCTTAAAAAAAGAATCGGAATAATGCAGAAATAGACTCAAAAAATCAGAAAGAGGAACAAGGCTGCCTTTGACCAGCAGCAATTTCCATCCACACTGTGAGGTAAAACAATGCCACTAAACAATATACCCCAAATGTAGAATCACAGGACAAAAGGCTCAATGGCCTCTCTAAAAAAAGTAAAATCAGTGTAAGATATGTTAAAATTATTTCACTGATTATGTCACAGTGATACATGCAAATAACTACATTGTTCTATAAGGATTAACAACAAATTGCATTTCAATGTTGAAAAAGACAGAATTGTTGAGAACAGTGGAAAAAAAACCCCACCTTACTTGTTTGAACAATAAAAGATTCATAAAGCCTAAACCCCAGTACTGTTAACAGTCATAAGGACATCTCAAGATGTTTCATGACTGACAGCATTACCTTCTTAAAAATACATTACACCTGGCTGTGACCAAGTCCTTCCTTTCCCTGACTTCTCATTCTCTGCTCAGCTTTACAGGAATGTTGAAGACAAAAGGGAGGTTTAATGCCCACTGTGGCCCCTCACCCAGTAAATTGTTACTCCAATGCAGATTGGATTTATCAAGTTCTGTAATTCTTAGGCTCCTGCCACCTACAGCTCCCACTAGAAACAGTGGAAAAACCCTGAGCATTTGAAACCCCCAATCTTCTGCTGATATCCCATCTCTCCTGTAAAATAAATTCCTTTTCTGTGATGAGGCAGGACTGAATGCTGCCAAGGTACCTCTGCTTAACATGTGATTAAGGGGCTGATTTTAATTCCAAACTCATCAACAACAGATGGCTGAAGTAAGCTTGTCCAATACTACCTGAACAAGAAATACTCATCCAATAATTTTTATGAAGAATTTTCAGGGTTTCAGCTTTTGATCTATTTGGTCCATTAAGTGGCAGGGAGTCTTAATCTCTAGCTATAACACCCAATGGAAGCACAGTTTATAAACCTTAAAACTGGAACAGAAAACAAGGAAATAACCAACTCGTCCTATAGCTCAAAGGCAATTAAACATGGTTTACTACCCCTTATCAAAGGTAAATGTGTTGCAAGAAAGTTTGAATGGTAAATGAAATGTATTAAATGGTAGCTTACCTAAGAATAGTAGCTTCAAAACAGTCAAAACTTATATAACATATATCAGGTAGTTTCTTAGAGGTTAAGTTTTTACATTTTAATACTGTGCAAAAGATTGCTACAGCTTTGGGTATTTGACAATGCTCATATTAGACCATTCATCTCAAAATTATTGCACAGCAAATGGTATTGTGGTTCTGTACTTCTGAAATACTCCTTCACGCTTCTCTCATTGTATCTAGAGCAAAAACTCTTTTTGTATTTGCTTGAGGTATAAATTAACTTCTGCAAGAAAAATACTCCTACCTTGGAGCATTAAAAAAAAATATATATATTGAATTGATTTTCACTCTACTTAGACAGAAGATTGTTGTCTTCCAGAAAAATATAGTACAGGTGCATGGTGTAAACTGAACAAATTATATTTTGAAAAGTTTTGTATGCAGAAGCACAGTAGAGGAGCTTTTCAATAGGTGGGCTTCTGAGGATCCATGTAAGCAGGGTTGTAAGGGGGCTGGGTGGGGTAAGGGGCTCCATCACCAGCTGCAAAAGTAAAAGACAAGAAAAAACAGATTAGTAAAATGTACATTCTAAATTCTACATATAAAATGGCAATTTCTGTTTTGAGCAGATGGTTAAGAGGTTCAAATTAGCCAGTATTGTAATTGGACTTGGAAACAGCTTGTGCTCAGTCATAAAACATCAGCATTTCAGAAGTAAGATCACAAAAATCTTTGTTCTTGTTGGCTTTGGGGCTTCTTTGATGCTGAGTGTACATAAGTAGCCTTCAGGAGAGAACCTAGTCTAAAAAAACGGAACAGACACGACTCAAAAAAAGAGCCAGTGAAAGTCAGGGGTGCACATACAAGTGGATATACCTGATAGTGTGCTGAGAAAAAAAACAATGGCCAAAAGTAAAAGGACTAGAGAAATAATCCTAGGATTCCTTCAGGGAAAATATCTTCCTGCTAAGTTTCAAAAAATTAATTAAGAGGGAAAAAATATCCCACCGCTACTGAGCACATGAAAGAGTTTGACTTATATACCAGATGTGCATCCCTTGGAAGAGATCCTTATTTTCTACTACTCTGAGAAAAGCTGCTCTCAAGTGGCATCTTCATTTTCAGCTCTGTCAAACAGCACAAGTTTGTTCAAGTAACACCTGATCAGATCCCTGGAAAGTGCAAGTGTGGTTATCTTCTGCTGATCTTGTAAAGTGAGTGGGTTTGGCTCCTGTGTGGCAGAGCAGGTATTCTCTCCTGGCATGTGACCTAATTAACAGCCTGCTCCTTGGTTAACAGGAAGGAGAAATGAAGGAAAGAACTCTCACTGTGAGGCATTTTCAGCTGCCAACATGGAAAGTGCTTTGGTACGTTCCCAGAAAAACTAAACAAAACAAAACTTTTAAAAACTAACAGACCAGCAACAGCCTGAGAAACCAGAGAGAAGTTAAATGACTAATTTATTGGCTCCCTTGTATGAAAAAGATGAAGCCAAAGCACTTTGGCATAATCCTGTAAAACCCACAGCTTCTTCGGCATTTAGAACAGAAAAATAGAGTCAACAGTCCAGCCAAGTGAGTGTTTTCACATGTGTGGCTGGTTTGCACATTATTAATGTACAATTTCTAGCTGTTTGCAAATCTTTCACACCATGAAAAGCTATTTTATATTTGAGTTGCCCTGGAAGTTACTTTCTAAGGGCATTATCTACTAGTCAGGACCATACTTTGTTACTTAAAAGGATGAAGAGTGAGGTTTGTAAGACAGCTTGAAGATCCTACAGGTAACAGCCTAGTTTTGGCCCCTCTGAGCAGTCTGCAGCCAATTATTCAGAGAACAACTATTACCAGCAGAAGTGGGAATTAGTCATTGCAACAATAAGACTGCATAAAAACAATGCTGTGAAAGAAGGACAGCTGAAGAAAAAGGTTCTGATAATTCTAACTGCAAGTTGTAAACAGACTTCTCCTTCCAATCCCTTTGTCATGGGCAGTGACACCTTCCATGAGACCAGGCTGTTCAGAACTCCATCAAAGCTGGACTTGGACACTTCTAGCGATGTGTCCATAGCTTCTTTGACTAGCTTGTGCCAGGGCCTCACAAACCTCACAGAACACAATCTTTTCCTAATAACTTTTCCTAATAATCTAAACTTGCTGTCTTTTAGTTTGAACCCATTCTCCCTTGTCCTGTCACTACATGCTCTTACAGAATAGAGCTAGCAAATATTAGATTAGAAAGGGAATGTGGAAACATCCAACTCCTGTATATATATATATGTTAATTGGGTTTGCTTTTAATATTAAATGTCAGCTAAATTAGTAAAATGTTCTACTGGATCTGCTGACAGTCTCACATATTGCCAAACTTTGCCAGTACAGCTCCAGCTCACACCTTCCCTGGCAGTGCTTAACACAAACAGTGATAGGGAAATTTCCACCAGGGTGAATAACAGCATCCACCATAACTTGAGTTTTACGTAATTAGTTTACATTTATATTAACACAGCCATAGAAAATAATAACTGTAAATAACACAAGATTTTCTCCAGAGCAACTGTTCCTTTAGCTGTTTAGGAAATGAAGAAGCACTTGGTGCTGCCTTACCTGCCACAGTTTCATGGTAAGCTGGGGGTCCTGCTGGCTGCAGGGGATAAGGGGGAGGGTACTGTGCAGGGTAGGGAGCCACTGGCATCCCTGGCTGGGGCTGGATAGCCACGGGCTGGTAGCCTTGATATGGAGCTGCTGGGTAGCTGGGTGGCACTGCTGGTTGTTGGGGATAGGCAGAGTGAACCACTGTCGTGGTGGCAGTGGTGGTCACCACAGCTATAGGCAAGGAAAAGGAACATGGTTAGTGCTGGTAGTCCCTAAACAAAAACCCCAAACAACTCCCAGAAGCCCCTCCACATCGTGGGAGGGAAGGGAACTTCTAAATGGTCAGAAGATATTCCAAAACATCTCTCTGTAACTTCACATTTTGAAGCGGCTTAAATGCTTATTTTTAATATTTAGGTACTGCAACTTCTGAGCAGAGTGTTTTCACCTCTTATAGAAACACAATTTTCCAGGAGGGATAAAAAAAATCCTCTTCAAAGATGTGAAAAGAAAATAAATCTAGAGCTACTTACGCCGTGGTCTTCGACATGCTTTGTACAGACAGCAACAGGAACAGGTGAGGCACAGAATAATAGTAACGACAATCACTGCAAAAACAGCAACTCCAATGGCAATAAGGGTTCCAAAACTGCAAGAGAGAGACCACCAGAATTGGTAAGAGTCACTCCTTAACCAAACCTGCACAAACACATTGTTCCACCTCCAATCTCTCAGTACTTGCTGGACTAAGAAACAACTGTGCAAAGCTGTGCTGCAGGAGGTCAGGTCTGCTAAACCAGGAGAAGCTGAACCACCCCTGACAAGGGGTCTTTGATCCCTCTCATTTTAGTCTGACTGTGATTGTTGTTTAGTGAACACACAGGTTCAGAGCATACCCACAATGAAGCATCCCAGCTTTCAGGGTGACAGCAAATTCCTCCCACATTCCCTAAGACCTCCCAGTCCCAAACTCAAGACAATCTCAGCACTGAACAGATTCTTGGCAGGTTCCTTGGCATCTGCAAACAGGTATTTTAGAATCCATGGAAAGAAGTTAGGAAGTACTGAAATTCTGACTTTACTTCAACAGCAAGTATGCCAGGCTACATTATGGGATACAGAAACACTGCCTAAAACTCCCATATTTATTATGGGAAGACCAGAGATTACAACAGCTTTGACTTCTGTGATGAGCACCAAATGATGGAGGCAGACAAAACCAGTTACCTCTGGAAGCCTTACAAGTTCTATTTACCACACAGGGGAGAAAAGGTATCACAGCAAAGCCAGTGACAATTCCTTTTAAAGTGCTAAATGAAATTATCTGTTTCCTCCTGTCTGAAATCAGTAAAGCCCATCTTCCATAGAAGCCGAAGTCTCCAGCACTATTTTTTCTTAAAGAATATACCATGCATCAGTTTTGGGAACAATTGCAGGAAGTCAGTGTTAATGAACAACCAGCTCTAAAATAATGACGGGAGAGCTGGTTTTGCATCCATCCTGTTTTTGCTTGTTGGTAGAAATTTTGGCTACAGAGTTCTTTGTTTTTTCCCTGTTCAGTTTCTTATTAACAGCTTTAAACAAAATGACACATCACCATAGCATCCAGCAATTTTCACTTGGCTACCAAACACCCACCAAATGTGAAAATTTCATTTGAGTATCAGTGACACTGGAAGGTTAAATCACTGACAAAAAGAATTGCAAAATACTTTACCCCTAAGCCCAAATTTAAAAGATCTCACCTCAGTGTCTCCTAGAGCAACTTAACCCTTAGTGAGCTGAGCACTGACTGAACACAAGCACTGACAAATAAAAAAGGCTCAATTTAAAATGCATCCCTTCCCCTTAAGAGAGGCTGCATCAATTTTATTCTGTTTCTGCAAAAACTAGAAGAAAAAGTTTGAGTCAAATCTCTTTCAAAATAGTGATTTTATGAAACTGTAACTGTATCTGACTTGAGCACTGATTTTGTGAAACACTATGGATACAGCCATGAGGTACTGAATGGGATACTGTGGATTGCCCCCACACACTGCAACTGAGCATTTACATCTAAAACAGGAAGCAGGAACTGCTGCAGCCTCCTGAAGTCACAGGAACCATGTCAGAGACATTGCCAGGAAAATAAATGGATTACTGCAACACAACCACAGGATGTAAAGATGAAAATACTGTGTTGAGGAACACATGCATGTTTTGCCCCATTTATTTGCACAGAATATTTTTGAGCTGTTGACCTAAACATGCACTCCTAAATACCCAGCTTTTAAGTGCCCTCTCATCCTCATAAGCATTAGCTTCAATTCAGTACAGTAAGTTCACAGCCAGCTCATCACCACCCAAAAAATCCCACTTCTTTCAAGCCTCGTGCAAAAAAAGCAAAATACAAATGCGATTTCAAGAGAAGAAGAAAACAGAGAGATAACTGCATTCAATGGATTTGTACACTCAATTATCCATCCTGATTCCAATGTTCACAAGAAACAGCAAGAATATCTGTGACAAACTACAGACACCTTCAGAAACTGCAGGACAAGAAATGTCAACTGCAATTTCGGATACTTAATATCAGAATCAGAAATTATCCTTCTGATAATGATTCTGATTCTGGAGCAGCCAACAGGTTTTTCTTTCCTCTTGTTTCCACTTCTGGATCAACCCTGAAAGAGCTCTCTCACTAGGGAAGTTGACATTACTTCCATAACACACAGTCATTCTCCAGCAACAGTAGCAGAGAAAGTAAAGGAGTCTTCCAGGTTCTTCCTCAGGCTTTCTCCTCAGTAAAGGAAAAACCCATTTTTTCTAGTGAACTATGCTAAGAAATTCTTGTGTCAAGGAAAGACAAAGACAACTAAAATTCTTTTACTTTACAGACAATGAACTTCTTAGAATTTTAGCAAAGGCTAGGCAGAATCAAAGATACCAGAAAATTTGAGATAAAGTGGAGGAAATATTTACTCATTGTAAATTACTGAGTACAACAGGAAACTGGTAGAGCCCCCTTATCCTTCATGACTAAATTAATTTCTGATATGAGGAGAGAAAACAGCACAAGCCCATCTGCAGCCAAGCTGGCCATCAACATACAAAAACACTGACCATGAGCACCACTTGTTTATTTTTAATAAAGTTTTCTGCTCAATGAAGGAGATTATCTCATATTTGCTATCTCTAATAAGGAATGCAATTAAAGCAAAGCTAAAAAACCAGCACACCATGTCCTCATTTTCACCAAGTTTTAGAGACACCTTGTGCATTTGGATCACTTGTATCTTTGGCAAAATGACACAACCATGACACAAGGGTATTTTGCACCCATCTTTTGAAGAGTTAAATGGAGATACATGTTTGAAGTGCAGGTGTGTCAGGTGTACACAGTTCTGTGTTTGTGTATGCAAACACTGTGATCCAGTCCTACCCACTGAAACACTGTCTGATTGCTGCAGACCAAAATTATACAATTAGACAACCCAGCAAGTAAAATAACAGAGAGGAGTTAGCTCTTCTCATAGTTCTTTAAGGAGTGTAACAACTGATTACTGGCAGGCATTTTATCACCTACTTCACAGCAGATAATTTTCCTGCCAGTGCTTGGGCTAATGCAGGCTAATGTCTTGGAATTGCATTTACAGAAAAAACAGTAAGTGCTGTGAACTTTTAATTCATGCCATCAATATTCTCTTTCAACACTGGAGTTCTTCAAAAAGAAATTTTTTCTCAACTATTTTTACTGACAATCAAAACTAGCAATATTCTTTTGGAATTTCTGCGTGGTCAGTCACTACCTTACTGTAATAATGTCTTTTTACTGCCCAAGCAGTACTGGCCTGAGCACTTCTTGAGCATTTAAGTGATATCCCACTACTGAGAAAGGTGCAGGAAGGCTGCCACTAAGATGACAGTCAAGTGAAGTCAGAATGGTGCTCAACATACTTTACTTTTTAACTTTCAGGAGACAAGACATTCCAGGCACTGTATAAAGACTCTCTTGCAGTGTGCTAACTCCCTTCTTAGACAAAAATTGCTTCATTTGTTTGCTTTCACCTGATAAATCTGCCTAAAGGGCTCTAAAATAGTTGGAAAAAAACCATATTCACATCAAATTATAATTTAATTACCATTAACATTGTACATAAAAATGAAAAAGAACAAACGTGAGGGATTGTTGCTTACAGATTCTTCCCCTGAATGGTTAACCATGAGAAAACAAAAGCCAACCAAAACTGAAAGCACACCTGACCCCTGCATTCTGCAAACAAACGTCAGAGTGCAGAAATCATCCACAGCACCAGCTCAGAGTGCTCTACTGGCGTCAGTCACAATTCAGGTTTCCAGACTCCCACATTATATATGCCATAGTCTAAATAAAGCACACACAGTTATAAGCAGCTTGAGCTCATTCACTGACATTTCCCGCTTCTTTCTCTTCACAGAAAAGTGAACTTTTGCCAATGATTTAATAAAAAACAAAATCAAACCTAACTGCAGTTTTACTGTAGAAATGACAAACTGCAGCTTCTCATAAGACATATAGGAAAGCAAATATGGAGAGATTTATTGCATTTAGTAAAAATGGAGAGAAAATAACCTGCCCTTTCCTACCACCACCGCTCTCATACCCCCACCTCCACTTCTACCCCTATCCTCTCACCTTTGGAAAGCACTGAAGTGTATGTGTAATGAGAATGTCTCACAGACTCATCTTAAAGCTGTCTAATTATTCAAAATATCTACCAGCTCACATAAAGGGAGTTACTTGCCTATTTTACCCCTTTCAGGATTGAATGAGATGCAACAGAAGTATTAAAATGTGAGAACCAAGCCCAGGATCTAAATAATACTGCTTGTAGAAGTTAATTCTCAAGGCAGTTGTTCATGTTGGAGATCTCAATCTTGAACAGTCCAGTGGAAAAAAATGTAGAGTTTATTTAAAGCATTTTCAAATATCAAAGTTTTGATTTCAGCAATGTATTTTTAACTCTTCCTAATAGTTTGAATCACTTAAGTCCGTGACATTTTGTAAGCTGACACAAAAGAAGTTTTCAAATATCTATGCCTTCATGTGAGTAGAACACACTAAAAATTTTGTCTTAAAACAGAAAAACATATCCAAATGAACAATGAGACCACCTAGTTATGAAAAATTACTTTTTATTGTGCCTTTTTATTGTGCAAGTTTTAATCTATTCCAAGATTTGTTCCATGCTTTGAGAAACACATTGGTGAGGTTCTTTTGAAAAGCACTGCTGCTTTTCAAAACAAACATTTACAAATAGTGAGTTATGGCTGCAACATGGGGTGGTCTGGAAAGACTTCAAAAGATAATTTAGGCCATTCCTAAAAGTAAAATTAAAAATTGAGTATATGCATGTCATTCCTTACTGCTCCAGAACAGGATCCAGTTCCCAGAAATGTAATGGAATGGTAAATACCCACGTTTGCCCTGACTCAGGTACAGGGCATGACCAAACAAGTCCCCAGAGAGAGATGCTTAACTAACATTTTAGTCACAGTCATACAATGCCACATACTGCCTCTAAAGTTTAGTAGGAAAATAATATTTTTTCAAAGCAATATGAATTCCCAAGAGCCTTTCAGAGGGATTAGTTTTACAACTTTACTAACATCACACTTCCTCAGTTTAATGTTTTAGCATAAAAATTCAAAACAGAAGAACCACTTTCCTAAAGACTAAATGAAAATAGTTTATTATTACTCAGAAAGCAAACTCACAGGAAAACCTTAGCCTGATTTTAACACTTGCAAGAGTGACCAGCCTATTTTTAGCACAGCCAGGAGCTTCAGCACAAGCAGACAATCAAAATATAGACTAAAGTCTCCTAGTCCAGGTGCAATCACAGTAATTGCTGGTGCAGCCTTGGCCACCTCCCCAAAACACTATCTCTACACGATCAGGAAGTTTCCAAGTGATTCTTGTGGTAGGCAACAGGCAGCCTAAGACTCAGACTGAGCAGTGTGGTTTCAATTTTACAAAATCTTGGTTGTTTGATCAAACTGGCAGGTTTGAGTAACTGCAGTCATTTCACAAGCCCTGCAATGCAGTGAAGTGTGGATTGGAATTGTGATGTCTAGTGTTTCAGACAAATGTTAACCCAATTAGCACTTCAGAGTGTCTCTCCTGGAGTTCTGCTCATGTAAAGTCCCTTAATGTCATGAAAAGGGTTCCACTTTATTTTGACTAACCCCTCAGAGCAGCACCAGCTCAAGCCATCACTAACTGCAAACTGTTCTAGCCAGGGACATAGATTAAATTAAAACCCCTAAAACTCAGCACTACCTTCCATAACTCTTTCTGGGTACTCCCAAAAGGAGAGTTTGCAACGGGAGCCCCAGCAAAACAACCCCTCTGTTTACCTGCAGTAAACACAGCCCTGAGCTACATCCCCCAGAGCCCACAGTTGAGCACAGCCCAGGGACACAGGTCTGGCATGAGAAACAACCTAAAACAACAACAATAATGCCATAGGAAGCAAGAAACACTGCAACTGCCAGAGTGCTATAGAAAAAGAGAAGGTAAGAGTCTTTCAGGAAGAAGTTTGTTAAATATATACTGAATGGAGGCTTTGGTTCTTTGTTCAAATAGGAATCTGATGTGGATTATTTCAAGCTCAAAATAATAAACTTTAATTTTATACAAGGACCTACTGGAAATAAAGCTAACTACTATTTTTTGTATTATATTTACATTTTTTTTTAGTTCTCCATTTTTTAAAAATAACACGTTTAGCACAACATGTTTTTAAACAGCCTTTATGTGAAAGTGGCACAGAGGGAAATTCCTGGAGCTTGTGGTTTTACTCAGACATCTGACACCCTGATCCAACAGGTTATTATGGAATATGTATACAAGCATCTCTTCTTGGAACATAAAGAGTGCACTTGTACTAAATACGCCTATTTATATAAATCCCTTTGAAATACATACTAAAAATACAATTTTCCGGTGAAGTTTGCCAGGAAATCTATTATTGTACACTTTGTAGACAACTGAGTAACTGCTGTAAGTAACTGGTGCATTAAAATATGCACATAACAAGGGGAAAAGTCAAGGCTGCATTCAGAGGGACTGAAGTCTTTCATCAGCAGTGCAAGAATTAACACTGCAGCTTCATGCAGGCCTCCAGATAATTTTCAGCCTATTGGATCCTCAGCATATAAACTGTCCTTAAATATAGTTAAGACATTTGCTTCTGCAGGTGGTAAATAAATTTTAAATGTGGCAAAAAGAGAATGTAGATTGATTACAGATATTTAAGGCAAAGAACATGAGTCAGTTCCCTTCCTACCACCCACTTCAAGGATACAGGATGTAACCCGCACACCAAATTCAAATTGGCAATGGGAAGGATTTTTCTTAGATAGTTAATCGAATTAACAGAACAAGTTTAACTGAAAAAAAACAAACTCAAAACAACTAAGTGCCGCAAAAAAATTTCCCCACAAGAACTGCAATATTATGAATTTGCTACTGCCAATACCATACTATTTCTAGAAAGCAGATTTAAGCAACTAATTAGAAACTAACTTGGCCAAAGTGTTAAAGGATTTTTTTTTCCTGGCAAATTGAAACTTGGTGTATGACTTGCCAAACACACTGGAACTGCAGTAAAAGGAAGTTTGGACTAGGTTACACTCACCTGTTTGCCTGCCTTAACACCCCAGCTTTTATAGGAAACACACCTTTTTCTTTATCCACATTACTCATAGATCATCACATATATAAAATTTTCAAACACTGTGTTCAGGCAGGAGCAAAGTTTAAATGACGTAAATTAATTATCCTGTACTACTATGAATTGACATCCTGCTCCACATTCCCCTTCTCTTCTGGAATATCACTCATCCAGCACAACAAGGACCATCAAGGAAAATCTAACACTGTACAAATGAGAACAGACCACTGCAGCAGAGGTCTGGCCAATCACTACTTCTTTTAAATGGCATTGATTATTAACAAGACCTTCACCAAAAGAGTCACAAAAGTAACTTTGATGATTAGTTCCTTTCACAACCTTTAGAAAAAAAAGGTTTTTAAATTTACCTCTCAGTGGAATTGAGAGCCAGAGATCATGCTAATAAAAACAAAGGTGTATCACATTAAAAATGAATGGTATAAAATGTTTTGGATACAAATATTTTGTATTTTAAAAAAAAGGCCGATCTCGACACAGTTGGTAATTTCCTGAAATTAAACTAATTTGTTCACTTCACAGAAGACCTTACAGCTGCAGTTTTAAAAGGCTGGGCAATTTAAGGGTATTCTCCTCCTCCCGTAATACATCTACAAACACAATCTGTGGCAAATATATCCAGCTACACCACAGGCCATGGCTTTTTTAGGGCAGTATAAAAAAGCAGAGTTGGAGTTATCTTTGGAACTCACATGCTCAATTTTTTACAGAACCTAATAAATAGCCATTGTGGTCTTTTAAACATGTTTTTAAAGGATTCTCTGTTTCTTGGGCTACAGGATCCTTCTCAGAGCGTTACCCTACCTGCAACCACTTACACAAGCTCTCTCCAGAGTCAACTTGTATGCTAAAAATTTTCTGTTTTCAGAGTTACACAGAGGCATAGCAAAACCCACAGCTAGAGGGAACACTCTACCCTGGTAGGTATCTACAATCAGTGAAGTACACAGCCACAGGAAAATTAACTTGTGAACAAAATCCAAGTGATCAATCTTGCTGTGCCTTTGTATGCCCAGGCCAGGTTGTCTTGTTTGCTGCTCCAACCAGCCCTCTGTGGCAGAGCAGGCTAACCCAGCCATGCACATCTGCCTCTTGCACCAGGGCAGCATTTTTCAACCTCTCCTTCCTGCTTGGTTTCTGAGGAAACAAAACCTAAGTGCCTATAGCAGCAGACACCACAACTCATAACTCTGTCACCTTCAAGCAGCTTCTTCACCAAGAAGATGGTGAACACAAAACCAAATGCTCTGCAATGCAAGTTAGCACTTCTAATTGTGCAAGCTGATGTTTCCTCTTCAGGCTAGTAAAAAGCATAGAATAGTTTTTTCAGTAGCTTCAAATCCAAGTCTCAGCTGTTTCCAGGTAAGAAGCTTACATTCCTTGGAGGAATTAGCCTGTGCCTGAACACAAGCCTCACAGAAAAGGCTGTATGCAGTTTAACTCATTTATTACAGAAAATATCAAGGACTAGCACTGGAAAAGAAATCCTCTGTTCATTAAACAGAGACTGCTTGAATTTCTAGCAGCTTTTTTCCAATTTTCATGGAGTCTTCTCTTTAGAAACATTCCACACCCACCTGGACACATTCCTGTGTAACCTGCTCCAGGTGACCCTGCCTTGGAAGGGCATTGGACTAGATGGTCTCCAGAGGTTTCTTCCAACTTTAACAATTCTGTGATTCTGTAATTATCTTCATGATTTACTTTCTTACCACTGGCAACCTATTACAGATCCTAGAGTACCCAAATACACCAGAAAGAGTAAATTGGAGCCCCTGTTAGTGATAGCAGGGGAGGAGAAATGGGGCATAGTTCAGTATCACAGTATTTTTTACCTTGTCTGTTGAGAAAATACGGGCTTGAAAATATCTAAACCAGACAAAGCAAATTAGGATAATCATATCTTTCACTGTTAGAAATATGTTGGTTTTGCCAGGTTAGCCTGTAGCAGCCTATTGCAGATGCCACATTTCAGCCAAAGGCAGGCAGAATGACATGGATTTTCTCTGTATTATAAAAGGACAAGGAAGCCACATGATAACACATGGCTCAAACCCCAAATGAGCACATTGCCATCCAACAAGCCTGGTCTGTCTCTGCTGGCCAAAGCTTTCCAGGAAGATGGACATTCTGCCTCCCCCTTCTCATATGGAGGAACAGCCTTGCCTCAAGCATTACTGTACCTGTTACACAATCTGCTGTAACTTACAGGCAGAAATTAATTCAGAAACAGAGTGAAATTAACTGTGTACACAATGTGAGGTTTTGTTTCCAATTAGAAAGCCTGGTATCAGCTGCCCCAACTACACTATTTTCTTCTGTAACTCTGATACAGATGTTTTGAATTGCTCCACCTCCTTAAACATTCAAATACTTCACAATTAGTTGAATTGTGGCTATGAGTCATGTAATTTCCTTTTCCACTAAGGGTCACTATTGGAAAATTGGCATACCAAGGCTAAGTAATCACATCACCAATGAAAATAATAACAAGTTCTGTCCTGGTGAATCAGTGCCCTTTTTGTACAGTTCTTAAAATGAGAATACAACAGAATGAAAAGGGGAAACCAACTAAATTAACCTTACTGCTCACAATTCATCTCTGAAACCAGAGTAAAGCAGGAAAAAGCTCAGTAATCCAATTAAAATGGGGGGAAAAAAAATCCTGAAACACCTTCCAGTAGTAAACCCTTGCCACAACACATTCACCAGCAGCAGAAATTGGAGAAAACACTTATGATCAAGGAAAATTGGTGACAAATTTATCAAGTTCATCAGTATGAAAACTGCACCTACACCCTGACCTAAAAGCTCCACATGATCTTTAAGGACGAATCAACAAAGCCTGAATTTGAGTTAACCCCGATTTTTATACTTTTCCTAGAATGCTTACATTTGTTTCCAAATGCAGCATTCTGGGAAGCAAAATGCTTTCAAGTACTTAGAAGTGCATTATTAAAACACTCCAATGGAGTGCAATTTATTGTCTTTAAAATGTCCAAAGATTACAGGGTATGGACTGCTTGCATGTGAAATACACTTAAAAGGATTGTCCCAAAGGGCATGTCTGCCTCAACAGCACTTGCTTCTCAATATAAATACTGACAGACATTAACATTGAAAGATGATACTAAAAAGAAACCTACTGAAAACTGGTGCTTTGCTTGCACTTCTGCAGAAGACCTCAGAATAAACACAGCAAAAAAGCAAAATTACAAGCAAACTAGAAATTGCTCAGCCAGGCAAGACAACAAAGAACAAACATTCCACCAGTAGCCCTACCCTAACCCTGTCCTTAGAATTAGGGTGTAATTGTGGCTGGATCTCCAAGAGGGAGAAGAAACACCCAGACCACAGAGTCCAGTGGCAAGTCCACAGGTAGTTTGTAACTAGCCCTCAGAAAGGGCAAGCTCTCTTAAAAAGAAAGGATTTGTGAGCACTGTGCCAGGGTGGTAACTCAATCTAGAAATCAGCCTGATGCAAGAATGGGAAGCTAAACAATTTCTGACCCATAATGCCAGGAAACCATCAACTCCTTCTCAAGGGCAGTGTCAAAGGTAATATTTGCAACTTCTTAGAAAGAATAGGGCACTAAAGCTTGCCCTTTGTTGCTTCCTGTCATGTTACAAACTGTTCAAAGAGAATGTGCATCTTGTTGGAGATAGAAATAAATATTCCAACTGACATCAACCCTTCTCTCTACACAGTGAAGAATTAAACTAACATAGTCATCAAGAAGCAAGGCAAAACCTGCCTTTTAAAAGCAATTGGCATGGAGAGGGAGGGTGGAGTACACCTTGCAGGCAAGGTAGCAGAACAGCTCTTGCAGAAGGAATAGAGCTTACTGCTTGGTTAAAAAAGCACAGAAACCTCAACACACACAACATAAAAACCCAAGCACTGTCTGTAACTAAACAAAAACCTACTTGGTGTCCCACTGACTGCAGTCACAGACAGTACCACTCACTGCAATTCCCAGTATTGAAACACCCTACACGGGACAACTCAGTCATAAGGCATTTTGAAAAGTTCTGAGATGTGGTTTTCCTCCAGAGTTCATATCCAGGTGGCTTTTATAGGACAGTACTTCTGTGAGCAATTACCACCTTTCTAACAAAATTGCCTAACAAGAAGACAACTTTGATGTCAATTCTAGGCCTTTGCACAACATCAATTTTTCAAAGCTGCGACACAATTGAAAGGGAAAAGAGAAGTCACCCATCTTCTCAAGCTGATGCATCCACAGTTCTCTTTTTAGACATTCCATAGCTGAAAACAAAGGTAATTAAAACAATGTAACTGCTCCTTCCTAAATGTTTTTTTTCTGTCATTTACAAAGAGCAAGTCCTGACTTCAAGATAAGACTCATGCCTGCTGTACTGGAACCACATGTCTGAAGACAGATCAGTCTACCTGAGAAGGGGCATCCCTCCTCCAAAATATTTGTTACATCAAACCCTTCTCCTTGTGGAAGATACCTTGCCAGAAGAGACCAAGGCTCCAAGACACCCACCTACTCCCTTCATACCACCACGGCAGTGCCTATTGCCTTTAGCACGGCTCCTTCCTTCCCCGCAGGAAGAGATGTGCCTGGGCTTGCACAACGCGGGGGCTCCGCCCGGCTGTGCCGGGAGGGCGCACGGCCCCGACCCCTGCCCGCCGCTGCCGCCCGCAGCCGGTACCGAGCCCGCTCCACCGGAGGTACCGGGAATGCCGTGCGGGTTCCCCCTGCCGCTGTCAGGGTCCCGTCCCGATGCCCCGAGCCCCGCCGCTTACCCCATGCTCGCCGCCGCCGCTCGCCCCGCGCCCGCCGCCCGGCCTCGAGCACGTCACGGCGCCCGCACCGCCCCTTAAAGGAGAGCCCCAGCGCCGCCGCCGCGGTCCGATCGCCCGAACCTACGCAGAGACAGCCACCGGCCAGCGCCCAGCGGCGCTGCAGCTCGGGCGTCCCCAGCACCAGGACACGAGAGTGCTGGAGCGAGTCCAGGGGAAGGCAGGATGTTGATACGAGGGCTGGAGCACCTCCCCTAAGGAGACCGGCTGGGAGAGCTGGGGCTGTTCAGCCTGGAGAAGGCTGCATGGACATCTCAGCACTTTCCAGTGTCTGAAGGGGCTACGGGGAACTGCAGAGGGGCTCTTTGTCAGGAACTGCAGTGACAGGACAGGGAGTAATGGGTTCAAATTGAAAGAAGGGAAATCTAGGTTGGATATTAGGAAGAACGTTTTTACTGTGAGGGTGGTGATGCACTAGAACAGGTTGCCAATGGAAGCTGAGGATGTTCCAATCCTGGCGTGTTCAAGGCCAGGCTGGATGGGCCTTCAGTCAGTGGGACGTGTCCCTGGCCACGGCAGGGGAAGGCTGGGAATAGATCATCCTTAACATCCATTCCAACCCTGTAATATTCTGTGATTAATCTCTGCCCTCTCTTCATCTTCTGCACTGTGAAAATTTGACACATTTTTACAGCATCACTCCTGTCATCACCAATATAGGCATAAAGGAATTTACTTCTTCCCAAGATTGAAATAGATGGAGAAATATTGATAAAAACTAACTGCAAGAGATGCTAGAACACCAAGGAGATACTTCAAACAAAAACAGATTTTCTTCCACAGCCACTATGGATTTTCTAAGAGTACAAAGCAGAGTAATGGCCATAAACTAAAACAGAGGATGTTCCACCTCATCATGAGGACGAACTTTTTTATGTTAAGAATGGCAGAGTACTGGAAGAGGTTGCTCAGGGAGTGCATGGGGTGTCCCCTCTGGAGACATTCCAGTCACACCTGAACACATTCCTGTGTCACCTGCTCGAGGTGACCCTGCCTTGGCAGAGGGGTTAGAGGAATAGATCTCCAGAGGTCCCTTCCAACCCCAACTGTTCTGTGATTCTGTGCTAATGCTTCAACCTCCTGTTCAGTAGGGAGGATACACATTATCTTATACAGAGCCTGTTATGGCCTAAATAGCAACATCCAGCCTCTCCCTCATGTCTCTTCTTCTTCCAACACGTACACAGATTTTGAGTGCTCCACACTTAACACACATGTCCTGATTACACAATGAAGAACCTCTATACAAATCCCATTTTAAAAGCTTGCATGGCTTACCTGGAGACAGGAGAATCAAGGAAATCATCAGGATCCTGAAAAATCTGTGAGTCAGACATCCTGTAACAAGAGAATTCATCTCAAACAATTGAATTTATGACTTATTCAAGTTACCTAGCTAAGTTTCAAGTGTTTATGAAAGGTAATGTACATTGAAAAGAGAGATTCTTTTTGTTGCCTGTGGTGCTAAAAGTATGGAACTGACATTTGCCTGACAGCACCATTCCAAGGAAGTTTTGCAAAATCCAAAATCAAATAGACCCTACACAGATTTGGAGCAGCTGTGGATAAATGCATTTACTGCATTAGCCCTAAGTAACTAAAGTTAATCAGTGATTAACAATAAAAATCAACAAATTTAGCTTTTACTAAGCTCACCTTCATCATTAATTAAGCTTAGTTTCACCCAGGTATACTGACACAGGCATCCCTGCTTTGGAGAGGAGCAAGTACAGCAATTTGTCCACAAAGTGGGGTCATATCCTCATCCTCTACATGGAGAAAATCAAACACCAATTTTATGAGGGTTTCTGTTACCTTCAGTCAAAATGAACCAAAGGCAGAACAGAAATGTGACTCCCTCTTCCATCTGGCTAAAGGCTGACAGTCTTTGCTCCCACACTACAACTGCACATCATCATGGCCTCCAAGGACCAGATTTGTGTTTGAACAAGGCCTCTTACGCCTGGGTAAAGGGGAGTGATGTTTGCTTTCCCTGCAGAGATGTGGGTGCTCTTCTGTGCTTCACAGAGACAACATCAAGCTCAGGCCAGTGTTTCCCCCCAGACATCCTTCAGTGGTTAAGCCCTGCCTGAGCCAAGTGCAAGATAAGCAAGTGGCTCAGCTCAGGTTTGTGCTCAACCAGCCTCATTGATTCTCCACAGCAAGGCTGGCAATTTTCCACATTATCTGCTCTGTGACTACAGTCAGAACTCAGCAACTGGTGTTTTTAGAGTGTGTCCTCTCTGCTCCTTTGGGATGCCTTTCACTTGGTAACATCCTCCATCTGGAGCAGGTACCAGTGGTACCTCTCTGGTGTCCTGCCGCATTCTAAAGCATGAAGTTAAGCTTTCAATAACAAGGACTTTCCATATGATATAGTAATACTGACAATGACAATCATTTTAACAAACATCAATGCATATTGTATCAGGCCTTGAAGCCCTCCCACCAAGGTAAAAAAAAGCATATTAAAGCTTCATCCCAACCAGCTGTTGGACGGCGATTCACGGAATTCCTTCAATTTCTCACTGATCTCCTTTAAAGCTTCCACAGGGTCTTCTATGTCCTCAGATATCCTCAGAAAAATTAAATGGAGTGTAAGTATTTGAAAATTATCAAGAAGACACGTATCAGTTCATGCATTAATTTATCCAGCTCACTGTTCCCATTTCACAAGTAACTAAAAAAGCATTAATGTTGATCCCTGATAGAGCCTGATAGATACATAGAAGAGCAAGGTCCTTTAGGAAGATTTACCCATTAAATAGTGTGTCTTTGTCATCTGATGACAGAATTATGTGTTGTATACATTCAGTTTGCCTCATACCTTTCAGTAAGCTGATTGCACTGGAGTTTTTGTTCATCAAATTTTAGTAATACATTAGAGCAGCAGTATCGATCCAGACAAGTTCCACAGCAGAAATGAGGACAGGGTTGTGCAAGTTGTACTTCGCCAAAATAACCAGTATATGCCGGACAATCCTCGCCCAAAACTGAAAAGAGTTGCAAACCAATAGTTAGTAAGTAAAGAAATAATCATCCAAAGTCTTTTTCTCATACTGACCAGATCACCTAAGATAACACTGAAATATGCTGAAAGTATTTGGGTCAGGTCTTACAAAGTAAGTATTTCCTTTAGTGTATAGTAAAGGCAAATACTCACTCCTCACACACATCTTCATCAAGCACCTGTAGCCAAATGTTCACACAGACATAAGCACTAAACTGCAAATATGAGATGCTGGTGATACTCTCTTCACTTTATGTGAGAGTAGCTACCAAATTACTGTAAAGGCTCACAGAGCAACATGAGTTGCCAAAAAGGTTAAAAATACCAAAAAAGCCCTAAGATCAATTAGAAGAAAATGTTAAATTTTCTTAGAGATTCGACCTGATGGAAAAGATGCAACACCACCACATTCACTGCAGGTTTGGATTTCCGTGCGACTTGGTTGTTTCTACCTGTTGCTTTGTTTACTTCACAGAAAATCCTAATCCTGATAATCCATTGCAGAAAACAGATGTCATACAATAGATTCTTAGAACTAAAATCAGTCTAGTAGAATTCTCACTGCCAGCATCACCTGGTGCAGCTACAGTGGTAAATTCACAGAATCCACAGAATGCAATGAGGAAGTTCATGTACCAGGATGGCTCCCTTAGGAACATCCCACTTCTCAGAACTGCATTGGGATGACACATTCCTTAAGAGACCGGCTGTTTTCTCTGTCTTTGCCCTCCCAAGCCTTAGTAACTGCACCATAAGAATGGCATATTAAAAGCTTTTAATTGCCACATAAAAATGGTTCTCAAAGGTTAAGCAAAAATCATTTCCCAAGAAGAGTATCACTTCATTTTTCAGTGACAATTGCTGCAGTCAGCTGGTTTCTATTTGTCATTTTCCTTCCTATCACATATCACATTAACAAGACATATCCTGGTATCTTGCTCCTAAACCACTCTCCATCCAAAAAAAAAATCAAATTCGTTCAGGTGTAATTGTTCAGAGAAAGCAAACAGGAAGAGGCAAAGACAGTATTTAAACTGACTTTAACATTTGAAAATTCAGTGTCCACTCTCTGGCATCAAGAAATACCTGAATACTTCAGCTGTTGCCTGGAATAAAACACAAAACCTTTCCAGAGTTAAAATGATAATATAAATGCAAGTCTTTAATTGAAAGTCTTAATGGTGCACAATATGGTGAGATGCACACACGATACAGTATTTCTACAATTTTTATAAGGTTGATTAGTATATCTATAAAATGTTGTCCAGTAAGAAGAACAGTTGGTTAGGTAATTTCCCCCTGAGTTCTGCCCCATTGGAGTCCGCCCCCCTCCAGTGCTTTTTTAGCCCTGCACTTTACTGTGTCAAATGTAAGGTGCAAAACAAAGTGTCCTCGCTAGACTAAAGGCAAGACTAAACAGAATTTCAAGAATGTATTAGTAAGGTTTTGGTAAACTATGGGGAAGGACAGGAAAAGTACTATAAGTTATAACTTCGTATTAACAGTCTACAAAGTTAAAAATACATGAAAAATATATAAAAAACTAAAAAAATTTAGGCATCACAGTCAACGATAAAAAGATAATAAAAAAATTTTTAAGGGTTTAAACATGGACGTTCATTCAACAGAAACAAAGAAGGACTTCTGTATCCATAGCATAGTACTTTTTACGTCTTTACATAAGCTTACACATGGTCGATCAAATATTTCTTCTGCAGATACCTAATGCCACCTGACTCCTCCCTCCTTCCTCTATCCCTAACAAGGACATGGCAGGTAGCTAAACCAATTCCAAAATATCTTGTGAAATTACACAGCAAGGCTACCAACAAAATTCCTACCTTCATCTCACAATTGTACTACTGCAGCACAATAAAATAACAAGGAAAACCAAAGGCCTAGGCCAATTCTCAGGTGGCTGAGCTGAGCCAACAAGGGCTGAGCACACCAAAGGAGAAGAATTTGGTGCCTCTACTTTGTTCCTCTCTTTCTCCATCAGCTGTGGCATCCATGAGACTTCCTTAACTGATTGAATTCTCCAGCTCATCAACTGATGGCACTTTTTTCCGAGCTAGTCATCTGGTGGGATAACTATTTAAATCATCTGAGAACAGGTACAGTCCATACCCAACCCAACCCAATCCAGTTATTGAGGGGTTCCTCCTATCCTGCAGGGCATCAGCCTGATGATTTAACACCATCAGTACCACACAAAACCTTTAACAGCTGCCAAAGTCTTCCCACCCAGTCCCCAATCACTGCAATAAGTACAGTTACAGCTATAGCACCTTCATGGTGAGTCAGCCTAAAGAACCCTTTTTCTGGTGCTCATACCTTGAAGTACTTATAGATAAAACTCTGACCATTTCAGCCACACTAATTTCAGCTCAGCCCCCAAACAAACTGTGATCCTGGATTACTCTGAGCAAGTCAAATGTCTTCTTGCATGTCACAAGCAACTTTCCTGCACCGGTTTGTGTAGAATTTGATCTCTCTGATCAAGTGACACCACTGATATATAAAATATAAAGAGTGCTTCTCCTTCTCTGAGACCTCACCAGGTAAGTTCTGGGATCACATCCACTCTTTCTAACCACACGATAGAGTTGGGGAAGACCATAAGGTCCATCCTCTAAGCACAATAACAAAATAGCAACAGATAGGGCTGCTGAAAAAAAATAAAACAATTATCAATAATAGCGTTTGATCTACGAATTCAATCATCAAACAAGCTTACATAAGTAGTGCTGTTTATGTGATATCATCACTTAATACATCACTCTTTCTATTATCTGCCAGTAAAAGCGTAGAATTTACTGTGTTGGGGGTGAAAAGGTGAAGGTTTTTAACGGGATGCTTCAAGAATGACCGGCAGCCACTTTAGTACATCATTGCCTTGCCTTATTTACCAGCAGCCCGTATCATCAGGCGGGGTCCCGCAGCCACTGCTGGCAGACACCACCTCTCAACACAAACCCAGCCCACTTCGGCAGAGCTTTTCCCTCAGCGAACCCAATTCCGCGCCAAAATCGCT
>VZTT01014794.1:0-23628 GCA_013400855.1 Buphagus erythrorhynchus | reverse complement strand
CCCGAGAGCGGAGAGAGTCCCGCCCGTCTCCCGGCAACGCGTCCCGCCCGCCCGCCATGGCCCTCGCGGGTCGCCGTAGCGGCGGCGCGGCCGGGCCGGCGGTGAGTGCGGCGGCCGCGGGGCCCGGTCCTGGCAGCGCGGGGCTGCCCCGGGGGCCGCGAGGGGCGAGGGGCACAGCCAGCTCGGGGAGTGTCGTCCCGCTATGCGGGAGGCGCCCGATCGGGGGGCGGCTGCCGTGCCTTACGGGTTATAGGCAGGTGTAGGGGGTTCTCGGGTTTGGAGTGTTTGTGGGCATGGAGGGTCCTTCCGGGTTTGGAGGTGTCTGTGGCTGCAGGGAGTGCCGCCCGGCTTAGGGGGTGTCTCTGGGTTATGGGGCGCCGCTGGGCGCGGGGCGTGCTGCCCGCCTCGGCTGCGGGGTGAGCCCGGCTTTGGGGCCGGTTCCTGGGTGTGAGCACGGCAGTGCTGCCCGGTGGTTGTGGGTTGGGGGTGCCGGCAGGCTGGGGGGGCCACGGCGACCCACGCCTGGGATGAAGGCAGGCCAGTTTTGTGATCCGTGTCGGGCTGTGCTGTTTCCTTTTGCCTGCTGCGAGTCTCGGGGCTTGGTCGGCAGCTGCCAGACAAAGTTGTGTTGGCCGGCCTGGCTTCTCGGCCTCCTCGCCTGCCTCCAGTCGCCTGCACTTCAGATCTGGCTGCTCCTGTGTTGTATGTTCTGCCCTGCTGCTGGAAGCTGCTTGCTTTTGCCAAGAGAAGGGAGTTCAGCTCGGGGCTAGGCTCAGAGCAGGGCATCTTTGCTTCTGTGAATCGCACGTGGGGCAGATGTGTGTCCCCCTGCTCTGCCCTTTCTCACACCTGTTGAAAGCAGCATCTGCTCCAACTGAGCAAACACCCTGGCACTGCAGCAGTGCCAGCACTGCATCTCATACGGTGCCAGTGTGGCGATGCTGTGTGCCCTGCTTTGGGCATTCAGGCTGTTTCAGCAGCGCTGGTTACCAGAGTGGCTGCCTTTTAGGAGAGCCATGGGCACTCCTGACTGCCCTCGGGTGTTTTTAACTTCTCCTGACAAAGGTGAAATCATGTCATGTGTCAAGTACTTTTAGGATAGTACGCATTGTGCTGTCTGCTCTGCTTCAGTAGTAAACAATGTGTTTCTCTTTTATTGTTTTATCTCTTGTTTTGAGCTCCTGACACATCATTCAGGGCCTTTGATCCAGGCTGGTTTGTGCTTTGTTCCTGCTATTTTGCTCAGCAGTGCTGCAGGAGGGAGGCCAGGCAGTGTTGCTCCACTGCTGGATGCTAGGGTGGTCCTAAGGAAAGGGGCTTTAGGAAACCCTTTCCCAAGTCTAGCTGAAGCTCAGGTGATTTGGAGTTGCTGTGGCACTTGTGTCACTTGGCACTCCTTTTCTGGAGTCATTAACTTTTCTTGGGTTTGCCTTAGTTTCTGCTCTGCATGAGATTGCCAACAAACATTGAATTCTTGCAGCCTTTGCTCCTGTTGCATCTTCCTGTTGCTCTGTGTGTCACAAAGTGCTTTGACAGATGGATGCCCAGGGAGAGTCCTCCAGGGAGAGTTGGCTGTTGGGGCAGTTGGAAGCTGGAGAGGGGTATAACCTAACATTTGGAAGCTGGATGGAACTAGCCACTTGAATGTATTCTTTAAGTCCTGGCACATGTCAGCTCTGATAGCATTCTAGTGATACCAGGAAGGCTCCTGAATTTGTAGTCTCATGGTAGATTTTCACTTGTAAACACTATTGTATATTACCTGTGTCTGCTTTTGTCCCTGTGACTGACAGCTGGGTCTTTCGCTTTGTAGTCGGTGATATTCTATTGTAGTCCAGTCCATCTGCGTTTGTCTCGTTCCTTCTTCCTCTCTGTTTTGGGTAGTGGAATAATCTAAACACCTGCTGAACAGAAGATTAACCAGGCACATATTGCTGTCCTAAAGAGTACAGAGTGAGAGGGAAAGGCAGAAGTGTTTATCAGGGCATGAGCAGCAGTGCGGCACGGTTCCCAGTTTCAGCAGTGTTTGGCAGTGGTGGTGGCTGTGGCCCTGTGCTGGGTCAGTGCTTCTGGCCCAGGCTTGGTGCAAGGTGTTTCTGGCTTGGTTGTGCCTGTGCCTTTGTTTGGAGTGGGGTTTGTGTGGCTGTCTGGAGTGTGGCTTAATGGCTTGTCTGCTTTGGGAAGGTTTTGAGCTGTTGGACAGCAGTGGGACTGAGAGCAGGGTCGGCAGTTAGCTGGTTTGGGGCTCTTGTGTAATGTCATTAGGACATGCAAGGACTGAGACTATTTTTTTGCTTATCCCTGTTGTTTAATTCAGGTAAACAAACTTCCAAGAAAGGGAGAAGTCTAAAGGCAGCATCCTCCCCAGAAGGTTTTGCTCTAGGCATCTGCCTGTCTTATGTCTGCTCTGGAAGCGGTGCCTGTGAAGAATGACGTCGAGAGGTGCTGGGACTGCTTTCTCAAGGAAGAATTACAGGCTGAGCACTGAGCCAGAGAAGTCCAAGGTCACAGGTAGGGGCCTGTAATGCCTTGTGAAAACAGGAGCACTGTGGATCCAGGGATCATTCCTTGCCTTGCTTGAGATCAGCTGCCTTCCAGCTGTAGTTACCATGGTAGTGTGAGGTGTAGGGAGGTTGAAACTGAGTCAACTGAGTCTTTGAAATCCTCAAAGTGAGATGAGATTTTGGACGGGACATTCCTGTAGAATGACTCCAGAAACTCATGTCACAGAGCCTTTTCTTCAGCACACAGCCCTGCCTCATAAGGCTGGAGAATGTTTTGTTGCCTGCCTGCCATTTGAGACTCATCTGATTTAGGGAGTTCCCCTTCCAGGATGAACAGCTTGTCAAATTCTCAAATTAATCCTTTTCTGGGAAATTCTGCTACCTGCCAGGCAGCCTGGTTTTTTTCTTGGCATCACCAATCCAGCACAAGTGTGCTTATGAGACCACAGATCTGGCATTTGAGGGCACTGTTGCACTCATAAACAAGGAATGCTGCATCAGTGTGACACTAAGGGTTGTTTAGTGAAGGTGAGGCTCACATCATTAAAGAGCGTTCTGGGTTACATGAGGTGAACTGCACATTGCAGCCTTTCCATCTCAGCATCTCTTATGCGGTTAAGAGACATCCTGAATATGAATAGGACATCAGGAATTGCAGTAGTGTTAAGATTTTTTTTTCAAATAAAATTTGATTCCTACTTTCAGCTTTTAGAGTTACTTTATCAGGAAATAGCACAGCAGGACTCCTGAGGATGTACTTCCACCTGGGTGGAGTGATTTTTAGGCTCCCAGTTGCTATGGCAGAGCAGCTCAAACTGTAAAGAGCCTTTTTTGGAGAGATGCACCTAATAATGCTGGACTCTGATTCTAATGAGGACAGTAAGGTGATGAGTGACTGCTTGAAGCTGCATTTTCCACTGTGTTGATCAGTAAACATGAACATAATTTCCCCACAGTTACCAGTTTCTTGCTTGTACATGAAATTCATGTTTGAGTTTACCCTGGACTCCCTAAGCTTATTTCCTTTCTGTTTTTCCCAAGGGATAGTGAACAGCAGGCTGCTGAATGATTATCTGCATCGAGTCTTTACCAGTGCTGATGGGAACCAGCCTGCAGCTGCTTACAGGTATCAGACTTCTCACTGCCCAGGTGGCAAGCGATGCCACCTCCAGATAAACAGCACTACATGAAAGGAAAGATCTTTTAGTGCCACACAGTGATCTTTGTTAAAAGCACAGCAGCTCCATGTTACAGAAACAGCTCTGAGGTCTGGTCTTTTAATGGCTTTTTCAAACCGCAGAGCTTGCGAGGAAGGATTCTTTTTTGCATGAAAAATCGTATTTACAACGTCACTGGGCAATATTTTTGAAATAAGTAGGCGTTCACCTGATTGTTCCTGTTCCCCCTTTGCTTGTAAGGAAGTGCAAAATGCACAGGTTTCAGGTGCAGGAATTAAAAATAGGTTGTTAGTGCCCTGTAACCTAAAGGCAAGACTGTTACTGATCCATGCAGTACCATACATTTTTTAGGCTGCAGAACTGTTGGTACTTTTATTAGGAGTCACCAAAGGAAAAGAAACACAAAATTCCTGTTTAGTCACTGCTTTTTTTCCTATTTATTTTCAGTTCTCCTTCACCTTTTATCCCAGAAATCTGTAGTGTTGGATGAGAAGAATTCCTCTTGCATCTCTTTTGCCAGAGGCAAGTCAGACAGGTTCAGGGCAGGTAGGAGTGTGGCAGAGTGAGGCAGGCCTATGGCTCCTGCTGGTTGGCAGTGCTGCAGCGTGGCTGGGGTCACATTCCACAGGCTATACTTAGGACTGCCAGCTCCAATGTGAGCTCAGAGCTGCTATAAATAGTTCTTGGCCCTCTGGCTCTTGGTGAGCCAGGGTGATGGTACGGGGGAGGCAAAGTGGGTCATGTTACTTTACTGCAAGCTCTCCTGCCAGCAAGCCTTGGAACAGTCCATCCGCTTGAGCATTTGGGTTTTCAATATTTCTGATTTCTTTGTCTGGTGATTAATGACTTGAATGCACAGAACTGATAGTTTGTTGGACTGGTCTCTCTCTCTTTTTTCCTGCCTTCCACCCTTTTTTCCCTGGACGTGGCTACTTGGTAGAAAGGCCAGTAGCAGTCAAAGAGCTCTTGGAAATAACATTTGCCATGTGAGAGCAACTTATATGGTATGACATCTTGCCTTCAGAGGCCTGAATACCTCATAGAGGAGCTCACTGCTGACATCTCTCTGCCTGTCTCATGCTCTTCCACTCTCCTTCCAGAACTCCTCCTCCATGCCAGTGCTGATTAGGCAGATTTGCTGAAGCCATCCTTCTCATGTCAACCAAAACTAATTATTTGATTTCACTTCTGTGCATCTTCACATCCATCAGGCTTTCACAATGTCTCTCACCAGTCTTAGGGAAATCCCTAGTCCTGGAGAAGTGAGAAGTTGTTTCCCAGATGGCCTTGGAAATGGAAAGCAGGGATAGGAAAAACTAGTGGTTCTCACAGTGAAAGGAGGCTCTTGTACAAGGATCAGCTAAGTAAACTATCCTTAAAAGGAGAGAACCAAGGAAGGGCAGTAAGTTCTCTAGAACGGTGGCCCAAAGGGGATGCATGAGAGAATTTTCAGTATGAAAACAAAATGGTTTTAGCTGTTTTCACAGACAGAGGATGCTGGACTAGCCTGATCTTTGTCTGAACTGCTATAGCTGCTGCTGTGGTTCTCTATCTTCTTTTGTTTTGCAAAATACTTTGGGGAAAAAACAAATCCTGACTTAGGCCATGTTTGTATGATGCTGATTGCAGCAAAGTCGTGTCCATAGTTATTGGTAGTGCAGCTGGTTTCTTGGTGCCTTATGCCACAGTGTTCTTACTGCCACAAAACACTCCTGAGCAGACTGAAGACTGTAAGATTCTTTGTTAACTACTTGGCTTGTTCGTGCTGTGTTTGGTCCTTCCTTCATCATTGCCCCAACACAATGGGCAGCAAATTCCTTAGATTCATGACATGAAACAGATCAACAGAACTTCATGGTTCATGTCTCAGCACAGGACACGTGTCTGGGCTGCAACTCTTGAAAAATTGGACACAAAGTTCTTTTAAGAGCTCCTGTATGTTTATTCCCTAGGAAGCACCTGACATTCCAGAACCTGCAGGAGCACCTTGAGCGATTGCTGGCAGAGGAGAATGGCTCTGAAGAAAGCAGAGGTAGGAGATACTGCCTGTGCAATTTGTGCTTCTTGCTTGTGCTGCTTAATTGAGAAGGACAAGTTGTATCATGAAAGGCATTTCCCTGAGTGAGCACTGTTCTGCCTCCCTGTGCTCTAATAAATTGTGCCTTTAAATCCTGCCTGTAAGGGGCTCGTCAGCCAGCCCTGCAGCAGGTTTGTTTGCAGATGGAGGCATATTTCCGGGCTAAAATGTCTGGAAAAGCAGTTTGGGGGCAAATGTTGATGTTATTTTACTGATAATGATATGCAGAGCCATTGCTTTGACCAGGAGTGTGCAGTGCTGTTGTCAGTGGGAGCTGCAGAGGCTTGTTGACAAGTTTTACATGCTGGTCTCCACTGCAGGTATTCACTTTGGGCCTCAGGCTGTACCCTGTGTTCTTACTAGCATCATTTCTCTGAATAAATCAGCATGTGGCAAGATACAACCTGGCTCCCCTCCTAGAAAGGCGATTTTTTCTTGCTAGCTGCAATCAAAGTGTGACATGTTGGCCAAACATTTGGCACAGAGTTTAGCCTTTGAATTTTGTCAAAGCAAAATTTTCAGGTGATGTGAAAAACTTAATGTGTCCTGAATGCTGCATAGCTGAGTCACTGTGAAGACTTTATTTTTAATCTCTCTCCTCTTCTGAGTTTCTCAGGGTCTAACATAGGCAACACTGTCTTAATCTTCCTCCCCTGTAGCAGAATCCAAGTGCTGTCACAGTCTGGCTGGAAGCACTCAGTGGGTGAACTGTTAAATCTTGCACAACTCTCCCCAACAGGTTTTCTGCAACTCTTGTTTCAGATCAGGTAGCAGAGGGCCGGCTTGGTCCCTCCACTGTGGTGTTGGACCACACAAGTGGCTTTGAGGGGCTCCTGCTGGTTGATGATGATTTGCTTGGGGTGAGTGTGTTGCTGGACACAGCAGAAAATGGTTTTGTGGGACTAAAAGCACTTGGGGCTTCTTGGTTTCTTCCTTGTGGTAGATCCCTGTCAGTGGCTTTGTAGCGTGTATAAATGTATAAATCTAACCTTGAAAGCTGCAGAATCCTGAAGGAAATGAGCTCTCCTGGGAAAAACTCTAGCAGTACCACTAAGTCTCAGCAAGGTCTGAGTGGGGCTGTGAGGAAGTGAAAGGATTACCCTGGCCTTGGGGTAATGCAGCCTACTTTCCTGTCTCTCCTTCCAGCAGACTGCCTCTTCCTTCCTTCCTTCTGGTCTTAAAAGGCTAGAAAGAGTCTAAAGCTGAGGTTTTCCTTTCTCCTTTGTTTCCACTAATTACCTACTTGCTCCTTAGCTGATGTTCCCTGTGCAAAAAGTCAGCTGAAAGAATCCTCTGGAATTTAACCCTTTCCTTCTTCAGTAATTTCTGCACTCCTTTCACCCCTTCACTGAGCAGGCACATTCTCTTCTCTTGAGGTTATTCCCTCCTTAATCTATGCCTGCTTTTTAGCCTCTCACAAATCAGGCTGCTCTGGTCCCCCCTTTAACCACCTGCTGTAGTTTACTTTGGCTGTACCTAGAATTGACCCACAGAATGGACTGGACTGGCTTGTTTGTGAATTCCTTGTTCCTACTTTCATTTCCTCTTCATGGTCTGTCCCAAGATGGCAAGAGTCAGGATTTAACACGGTTCAGTTTCTAGGCACCATGTTACCTGCCAATCCTGGCCTTTAGTCTGGATACCTTGAATCTATAGTTTTGTTTAAACTTGTCCAGCATTCATATATCTTTCCCATGTCATAATCACTTTTGTATACACTTTTGTGCCAATTCACTGGTATCTTGTCTGTCAACATGTTGCCCTTGTACTGCTACCATACTGGGTGCTTCACTGGGGTTTATCAAGTACAGATGGGCTGTGGGAGGGACCTGAATGATTCCCTGGGGCCAGTTGGCTCCAAGTACAGCTGCTGGGGTGGGGAAGATATCCCTTCTTGTCCCTATACTGTCCTTTGAATAGCTCTCCATCTTGCTTTGGTTTTGAGTGCTAGGACAGAGGGAATGGGAAGGACTGAACAACCCTCTTTTTTTGCCTGACATTAAGATATCTTCTGTTTGTTGGTCCAGGTGATTGGCCACAGTAACTTTGGGTCCATCAGGGCCACAACGTGTGTGTATAAAGGTAAGGAGATAAACCAGTGCTGCTTTGAGAAAAGACCCTGAGAGGAGTGTATGGGGAGTTAGACAACTGGAGAGCTCAGGAAATCTTGAATATGTTCCAGATCTTGAGCACCCTCCTCCCCAGTTCATTCAGTGAACTTTTCCAGGGAATGAGAAGGATGAGGGATTGTGTTATGCCAGAGTAAAGGGGTGGGAGAGGAATCCTGGGGATGTCCTGAACCTCCTTTGTGTGCCGCATGTATTTCTGTGGGAGCAGTGTCAGGTTCGGCTTCTCTAACAACCATGGGACAAGAATTCACTGTGTGGCATCTCTCTTTCAGGGAAATGGATTTATGAGGTGCTCATCTCCTCCCAGGGACTCATGCAGATTGGCTGGTGTACTCTCAACTGCAGATTTAATCAGGAGGTAGTGTAGCAACTCTGGGGGATGCTCCTCCATTGCTTTTTAGGTCAGTGTGGAGCATTGCACTGGTGCTGTGCCCTGCTGCCATTCACACCAGAAATGCCACACACACACTAGAAATGCCAGGCCTGCTGTTTTAAGAGTCTTTACAAGACTCTCTGGTCTGTGTCCACAGAATGGTGCACAGTGTGAAAGCCTGTGCTGGGTATGTTGCTGTGCTCTTGCTGCACATAGAACTGCTATGTGTTGACTTTCAGCTGGTATCTTCCCCAAAAAGTGTGTGTTAACTGCAGTGCTGGCAGCCTGTCCCTTGAGGTGGGCCTCAGCAGCTGGTGCTACAGGGCTTTTTTTGCTCAGGAGAGGGTGGGATGTTGTTTTGTCTGGGTGGGATGTTTGGTGCTGGAAAGGGATGTCAGCTGCAGTTTCACTAACTTGTCACTCTGCAATATGTGAGAGGGGAAGTGATGGGCATCCCAGGGAGCTGCTTTGATAGAAATGGGAAGTGTTGGATGCCAGTACACTTCTTCTGACCCAAAAATAAGTAGGGAGTGGTGTATTTCTCTGAACCAAAGATCACAAGTCACTGGATTCATTCCTAGAGTGAGGATTTTTCCCAGGCAGAGCATGTGTGCTGTCATTCACATCCTCTCCTTGCCTACTGGTCTCCCCTTTAAAGGCTCTCTTGCAATGAGAACAATCCTCTATTTCTGGTCTGGTCTGAGTCTCCTCTTTCATACTTTGGTGCAGGAAGGTGTTGGGGACACGCCAGATTCGTATGCCTATGATGGAAACAGGGTGCGCAAGTGGAACGTGACTACCACAAACTATGGCAAAGTGAGTAGTTGTCCCCCAGGAATGGGATGGAGAGAAAGGAGGAGAAAGCAGGTGGCTCCTTCTGCTCACTGGATTCTGCTGGGCCTTGTGAAGTGCCCTCCAGCCTTTCTCCTTCAGTCTGTGTGCTGTCACTTGTCTGTACTTTAGGGATGCTGGTCGTGCTGTCTGGGTGCTTTGTTTAGCAGCCCCAGATTTAGACTGATTCCCAGTCTAGTGCTGCTATTAGTCCCTGGAAGGCTCTGGTTCTCTGTAGCACATCAGAGCATGGTGCATTGTTGGGATAAATATACATTCCTAATGCCAGAGGGGAAAAATATCCCAATCAGGGGCTTTATGTGCAGCTTCCAGAAGTGCCTGAAAATGCTGTGAGCTGCTGGGAGAAGGAACTCTCTCTTCTTTAACCCTGAATCACCCTGAATCTCAAGGGATTGGTTGGGTTGCAGTCTTTCTTGTGATATTGGAACACCCTGTTTATGTTTAACCTCCTCTCTCCCTTTCCTGCAGTCCTGGGCAGCCGGAGACATCGTCAGCTGTCTGATAGACCTTGATGAGGGCACCATTGCTTTTTGCTTGTAAGCATCTTTGCCCGTCCCTGCTTTGTATATGTCTGTGTGTAACAGAAAGGTTTCCTCACTGCTCAGCAGGTTGCTGAGCCCTATTTCTGCTCTCTCCCCTTTATGTTCCTTGGTAGTTCTGGCCTTTGTTTTTCTTCCTTGTGTTCAGAAACCATCTGAATGTGTTGTTGGGTCTCAGTTCAATTCAGTTGAAAGCATTTAGCAGGAAGATGTTCAAGCTACAAAGTCTTTGTAAAGTTTGCCAGGATTTTGGAGGGAAGGGCATCTATTGTGATGCTTAATGCCACACTTGGCTTTAATTGATTGCTTTTGTGGTCAGTGTAGACCTTGCCTGTCCTAAATCCACTAGGAGCTGTGGAAAGGGTGATAAATCTCTGGTTTCCAGCTCCCATGCACAATGAGAATCGTTCTCTGGCTTTGGCCTGCAACAAGTCAGTTGCAATTAAGGACTGTTAAATAGTCCATGTCATCTTTTATGGAGGAATAGATTGAAAGCATTATCCTTGATTGCCGCCAACATCAAATAGATGAGGCAAAAAGATCACATGCTTTAAAATGTCCTGCTGCTTTAGTTATCTCACAGATCTGGATTACCCTTGAAGCTGAGTGGTCTCTGCAAGTTGTGTAGACTCCAGTGCCTTCCCATGCTCATATGAAAATGGGAGTGCCCCTGTGCTTCCCGTGGCTGTTACTCAGCAGAGCTGTGACATTTGCATGCATGCCAGGTTAAGAATGACAGGAGGCATGACTGACTGGTGTGTCCATGTTGGCAAGTTGATATCTGTATTGCCCAGCTGACCTCAAACCCCTCCTTCTGTGACTAAAATCTTGTGGGTTTTCCTTTCAGGAATGGCATATCTCTGGGAACTGCCTTTGATAACATCACGAGGGGTGCTGGAATGGCTTATTTCCCTGCCATCAGCCTCTCCTTCAAAGAGTCTGTTGCTTTTAACTTTGGAAGCCGTCCGCTCCGATATCCTTTAAGTGTGGGGAGAGGAGGTCTGAAGGGAAAAGAGCCTGTCCTGAGACCATCTTTGGAGACTGTAGAAGATACACACCTGACTGCAGTTCACTTTCTGCTGTCAGCACTTGTGTGCAGAGCTGAGTCAGGAAGAGAAAAGCCAAATACCTCCTTAGGTGAAGCACAACTCCAGGACACAAACACAAGTTTATGAAATGAGAGTTGCTTTCAGCTCTGAGTCAGCTGCTGCTACAACTGGGGGCTGCTTGCTCCCAGACACTCAGATCCTGCAAAATTCTCACTGCAGTTTTGGAAACCCTAATGCTGGTGTGCTGCTGAGCCTTTTGGTCTCTTGTCTCTGTTACCTCCCAGCCATATGGGACCTCTGACATGGTACTAGTGTTGCCTGTTGCTGTGTGAATGCTGAAGCCTGGAGCTCCTGTCAGAGCCGTTCTGGCTGTGCCTGTTGATGGCTGTAGTGGGAGCTCCAGCTGGTCTTTCTGATGAAAAATGTATTTCACACCAAGCAGAAGTGAAATACTTTCTGCTTGCAGTATTGAGGAAGTGGAGATAAGAGCTTGTGGCTTATCATCCATGTAAAGGCACTGTGGTTTGAACTGGGACTGGGTACAAAGTAAAGCAGACAGAGTCTTTTTCTTGCACAGACAAAAGAAGTCCCAAAAGGATCAGACTGCATTTTCCCTTAACACTTCCCTACTTATCCAGTGGAGGGTTACCGGCCCTTGCAAGATCCTCCTGTGGCAGACCTGGTGAAGGCTCGGAAGCTGTTGGGCTACTTGAAGAATGTGATCCATATTGGAATAGATGTGACGGTAGGCTGCCATCACTGGGTGCATCTGAGGAGGGCACCATGCTGGGAAATGTGGTTCTGCTCTCCCTGGCACATGCTGCCAGCTCAGATGTTTCCACACACCCAAGAGTCTAGATGCTTGTGTGGGGCATGCATGTCTCTGGAGCTCTCAGGCTTGCAAAATGGGCTTTCTGATAGTTCTGGGACTTAATTTAAGTCACACTGGGCTGTGTTGTTCTCAGTCCTATGAAGTTTCATTGCCAGTATTCAAGAAGTAATGTTTGTCAGGGTCACAACTGCTGGATTTGATTTTGCACCCTTGAAATTAGTTTGTTCATATCCTAGGCTTTTAACTGATGTCCTGTTCAGTAATGTGATGAAATTCTGGCAGGTCTGCCTCGAGGATTGTTTTAGCTGCGGTAATGTTTGCTGGAAACACTGTTTTCCACTAGGATGAGGGATGATCTGTTCATGCCCAAAGCATAGGGAATGCCATATGCTATGGTCTTGGCTTGAAAGGAGGCCTGCTTTGCTAGTTGTCCTCCTCTGTAGGTGTTCCCATTTACAAATGATCATGTAAACTTGAGCCTTTTTTTAGAAAAACACTGTCAAAATGCCTGCGTTGTGGTTGATAGTGACATCTGGACTGTACTACAGCTTTCCAGAGGAATAGGCCTGGCTTCTTTGGCATTCTAAATTCCCATGTTCAAGGTTTTTAGTGCCATCGGGCTTGGGACAGCAACAGTGGCTGCTCCAGGCATGTGGTTCATTCAGTTGTTGGTGTGCAGGTGGATCGGGCTGGATTCAAGCCATGTGTTTTTCTGGGTTTGTCATTGCAGGAGGGGAAGCTGGTGGAGAAAGACACATCCATGTGGCAGCTGCAGGGAGAACCCACAGTGTTGATTACATTAGCTCACATCTTCAATTATTTCTCCCCTCTTATGGTGAGTTTTGCCTGCCCATTGCCAGGTTCTGTAGTGGTTGTTATTGCTCTTGCAAGGCAAAGTAATCCCCAGCTTTTGCTGGGAAGTGACTGTGCCATGGAGGAATGTTGACCTGGCTCTCTGTCTGCAGTGCAAGGTGTACCTGGTGGAAGATGTGCTCATGACCTTCCTGTTGAGCATCCTTGAGCGAGGAGGGGCAGTGGAGGCCCACCCCCTTATTCAGCAGCTGCTGGATCTCATGTGGCTTCTTATGGAGGTGAGTTGCTAGGGTGTTGGTTCCTGCCTAGGGATCCCTGGGAGATCCTGGGAGGTGCTGAGGACAGGAGCCTTCCCTACAAAATGCTGGTAGTATTCAGTGCCTTTCTCTTCTTTTTTCTTTGTGGTAGACCACCCTGTCAATTAGCTCATCTGGCTGCTGCTGCTGCACACCCAAACACTGAGGGTTGAATGCAGACACTGTCAATGAGCTAACCGGGCATTTCTAAGCTTCTCCTACTGCTAAAGGAACTGATGATGGTGAATAACTTCCTGCTTCTGGAAACACGAAATTTATCAATAAGAACAGTCTTCTGATTGTTATTAGTGTGTATTTGACTGTGGAGGTCTTAAGTGCTGCCATGTGCTGAAGAGATCAATCAGAGTGTGTGTGACTGGGGTAGAAGTGTGCAGTGCACACTCACCATCTACAGCACTGCTGGGGAAAAGCCTCCTCCAGCTTTCCTTCCCATCCATGCTGGATGAGCTTACTCCTTCCTGGGACACATGTTTGAGGCAGCTGGGAAGCTGCTGCTGCTTGGGTGGTTACACAGAGCCAGTCACTGCCAGGGATCTGCTTGGAGACTGCATGTCTGCCCTTTGGGGTAACAGTTAACAGATGTGGGCACTGGCCCAGCCAGCTGCCATGAGAAGTTTCATGGAAAAAATGTCATGACTCCTTCAGGCCCATCATCTTAGCAGTGAAACTGGACCCCCTGTAGGACTGCTGTGTTTGTGGAAGAGTTGGCTCTCATCCTGCTAGTTGTCTATGAGTTGGATTCAAACAGACAACTCTTCTCTCATCACATTCACCCAAGACTTAGTTCTTTCTCTTCTGGGTTGGTTCTACCAACACTGTGTCTTGGGTAGAGTCAGGGAATAAGAGGACTGGTGACTGCCCAACAAACACGTCCTGGGACTTTGGCTTTTTGTAGGTGACTTTGGGGTTGGACTTTCTGCAGAAACTTGTTTCCTGTAAGCAAAGCACTGGCACCAGCTTTTGCTTGGACTCTCTCCTGTGGAGTCAGAGGGACACTATGGGTTTAGAGAACCTGCTTTTTCAGTTCATAAATGAATGCTTCCTTCCAAGGTCTCACTCTGGGAGCTATAGCTGTTCCTGACTCCTTGCTGTTGTTCTTCAATGTGTTTCTTATTTTCTCAGGAGTATGAAGTGCATGAGTGCCTCAAGCAGCTACTGATGTCCCTGCTGCGGGCTTACAGGTTCTCCCCCATCATCCCAGACCTGGGATTACAAGTGAGTTTGCACTTCTGAATCCCCAGGAATCTATCACTAGCCAGCTTCTGTTATGTCCCCTTGTCCAAAGGTACATGATGTTACAGATTCTGTAGTTGTTTGATCCAAAGATGGCACTTTCATCACACTGTAGCTATTGGAGAGTTGTATATTCTGCAGATGGAGTCACTTTTGCTGTTTCTTTTTTTTCCTAGATTCACTACCTCCGGCTCACCATTGCAGTCTTGAAGCATGAGAAATCTAGGAAATACCTACTCAGCAATGTTCTGTATCCTTTGTGTCTTCTCCTGTCTCAGTTTTCCCTTCCCTCAATAATGCAGCCAAAGACACTTCAAGGACCTGTAGGTCCAGGGAGGCAGAAGCCACCCTGTCTAGAGAGGTCATTTCTCAGGTCTCCTCTGCCTGACACCATTCCCTACAAATGCTTTGAGGGGAGGGAGCAGTATTGTATAGTTCACATCCCAGTAACAGAGAGGGGCTCATTTCTACCTGACTGACCTCTAATATCCCTAGAGCAAAACCACTTTCAGAGCAGTTCAGCTATATGGTGGCATTAGGACAGCTGCTGTGATAGCTGTGTGGGGCTTCCTCCAGGGAGAAGAGGCCTCTGGATCTTGCAGTTTGGAAAGGAGTCTCTCACTACAGCTCTGGAGACATGCCCTGTACCTTTTCCCGTTATAGCTTCTGTGCTTGCTTTAACTCCAGCACAGCTTTGACGTGCTCCGTTCTGTTGTGTTCTTCTACATCAAGAGCCCTCTGCGTGTGGAGGAGGCAGGTTTGCAGGAGCTCATTCCCACCACGTGGTGGCCAAACCGCTTCACTAAGGAGGTGAGTACAGGCACTTCCACCGAGGAGACTGAGGAAATGTTGTCACCTGCCATTGGCATCTTTTTCTGGCTGAGGAAGTTGTATGGCCCCTGTTTCCAGCTGTGTTAGCACTGGTGGGTCCTACAGTGTGAGAACTGGAGCTTTTCCATTCCCATGTCATCTTTTTTGTCCCCTTAGAGAGTACGTTTAAGGGATGATGCTCAGACAGGGGAGAGAGGACAGTTTTCTGTGGCAACAGATTTGGAAGGGAACCCACTGTATGTAAAGAATTACTGGGTTGACTGGGGTGTCCTCGAAAGATCTCCTGCCATTATTCATTACAAGGCTGGAAGAGACCTGTTTAGCTGTGCTGCCAGCTGCAGTCACACACTGGCACATTGTTTCAGGGAGTTTGTGCTCTCCATTTCACATTGTTTAAGGGAATTTCTGGCAAGACATTTACCCTGTGAAGTGGTCTCCTACTAATCAGTGTCTGTCCCCAACCAGGGCAAGGAGAGTAAGGAGGTGAAGGAGGAGAGTGCTGAGGAGAGATTGAGGCGTCGGGCTTATGAAAGAGGCTGCCAGCGGCTCAAGAAACGCATTGAAGGTTTGTGAGGAAGGAGGGAAGTTACCAAGATCCCACACCTTTTGTGCACCAGGAGCTGTTTCTAAATCCCATTCCCTATCTGAAGTACAGCTATGTTCCTGCCAGGACAGGCTGTGGTGCAGAGGTGGGGGCCAGCTGTGCTCTTTTCTAATGCCATATTAGGAGTGCTGGGACCCCACTGCACAGATCTGCAGTCCCCCATGATGGGGTAGGAGCAAACCTATGCATTGTTTTTTGGCTATGAATTAATTTCTTGCTAGGTGGAGAAGAAGGTTCTCAGTGGTGGGATTATCTTTCTGCTGTCACTAGTTCTTCCTGGGCCTCTTGTCTGGGGAGGTAGCCTTTCTCCTGGGGACAGAGTGCTGCAGCTGGGGTTAAGAGGGGTAGTTGCTCTCCAGTGCATATTTCCTGATGGCAGATGTGTGTCCTCCTTTTAGTGGTGGAAAGTCTCCAGGTTCAGATACTGAAGTTGCTGCTGAACAACAAGGACAGGGGAGGGGTAAGTGCTCTGTGGGTCTTTTGTGGCAGTATCTTTTTGTGATGTGCTTTGTAAATCCTAGATTTACCATCCGGTTTTCCTTCTGCCAGGGGGAAGCCTCCAGATACATCTTCCTAAACAAATTCCGCAAGTTTCTTCAGGAAAACGCTAGCAACAGAGGGGTAAGTCAGAGGAACAACCTTCCTGCAAGCCTGACCCTGAGGGCTCTCTGCACCTTCTGGCTGAGAGCTCTGCCCTTCTGGCCGGGCTGCTTCCAGCAGTTGATCCACTGAAGTCTAGATATGGCAAGGGGTGAGGAGGGGGAGATCTGAGGCTAGAAACCAGGCAAAGTAGATTCCTGTGCAGTGATTTATGGGAAAGTGGTCCTTGGGAAGTCTTAGGTGGGAGCTGAATATCCTCCTGTAGCCTATCAGGGAGTGTGGCTGTGGAGTGTTCTACCACAGTGGGGCTGCTGGCTTTGGCATCCTCCTCACTGCCTGGGTGAGGAGTTTTCCTCTGGGCCTGGATCAGGCTGTTGGGCTGAAGCATTGTTGTTGTAGGAAACTCTTTCTTCATCTGCATCCCTGTGTTCATCATCAGCCTCATCTTTCATGATGGAGTGTGTGTTATCCCTTGTCCTTTGTCAGACCATTGACAGAGGTATCTCAAGAATTCCTGGAAGTGGAAACTGCTGCCTACCATCAGGTCTGGGCTGTCTGCCAGAGCTGAAAGCTAGACATGCTACCAAGGCTGAGAACACAAAAGTTTCTGCCTGCTCCATGTAGCCCTTTGGACTGAGATGCACTTTCACACCTGCCCTGATGCTGGACTCTCATTCTTGCCCTAGAACTTGGCTGTGTTGTGCCCACCAGAGTACATGGTGTGCTTTCTGCACCGGCTCATCGCTGCCCTGCGCTACTTCTGGGATGGCCACAAAGCAAAGACCCCAGCTTCCCTGAGCAGTGAAGGTGAGGCCTGGGGGAGAGGTTTTGCAGGCTTTTCTGTGGTTAGGACAAGGTTTGCCTCTTGGCATTGCTTTCCAGGATGTTGGAAATTTTATGTCTGTAATGAGTGCTTGAGCCTTCCATCACCCTGGGAAGTTGCTGTATGCAGATCTGTTCCAGTTAACATCCAGATGTGAGACTTGCAAAAGGACACCTGTGCTGTTTGCTATTCCCCCATCTGCTCTGGAGCAGAATCCACTATTGACTGTTGGTCTATAAAAGGGCAGCTCAGTGATTCCTTAGTCAGAGTTTTGGGGAAGATACTTTTCTGGTTTTGGAGTTCCCAGACTGTAGAATTAAGGGGAAACTAAATCAGTGCCAGTTGCTTTCCCACCGTTAGACCTCACTGGCATTCCCTTTTCTTACTTTAGGCTGACCTTATCTCTAGACTCAGTAAGTGCCTTACTATCCCTGTGGGACTAAGTGGCAGAGCTGGAGTAGCCAGGTGGAGAGCTGCCAAGTTTTCTGATGATCCAGTTTACCCCAGTATCTGGAAGGAGGAAGTGCTGGCAGTCTTGTTGATGGCCATTGGTTGCTTCATTGTGGAAATCACCTCTGCCTTAATGGCCTGTGCTTTTATTACAACAAAAGTTGTCCCTAAATGTTAGTGTGAAATGTGGATCCTGGGGTCTGCTTTAGGAGCTCTTATATGACTGTGGATCCTGTGCATGGAACTTTTGGAAAAAGCCAAATCTCCTCCTTTGTTTCAGAGGCCTATGTCCCTCCTCAACTCTTCTATAATGGGAAGGTGGATTATTTTGACCTTCAGCGACTTGGAGGTCTTTTGTCTCATCTTAAGAAGACTCTGAAAGGTAAGTGCTCTCATGGCCAATACCTGAATCCAGATCTTGGATGGAATTCATGCAAGACATTCCAGGGAGGGAGTTGTGGGTAATGAATTTTGATCAAATTCAGGGAGAGTAGACTTGAATTTTAATGAGATTCAAATTATTCTAAAGAAGACACCCCACCTCTTAGGTGGAGTATCCTTTAAGTTAACAGTTTTCTGTTGGTATCCCTGAATTGGGCATGTGGCAGTTGGAGGGAAGGGGATAGTGTGGGAATATCCTCTGATGTGGTGCTCTTGCTGCATCACAGCCAAGGGCTGGGAGCTGTCAAAGGACTGACCATCAACTGGGCTCTGGTGGGCATAAAGGATGCCCAGGATTTACTTGGTGCACCTGTCTGGGCAGAGAGAAGCAGCCCTGTGTATATAATGCAGCTGTGTGTGTGCAGCACACTCCTCTAGCACTAGGATTCCAAAGCCTGCCTTGTGCAAGGGTTAGAAACCCCTTTCCATTTCCTTGGATTTGGTTTGTCTCTGGTTTCTGGCTAATATGACTCTTGCCTTTGGCTCAGATGTCTCTCCTCCTTCTCCACTGTGTTTGCAAGATGAGGACCATTTTCTCTGTCTCATATTGATCCCTGGCTGTTCAAAATGAGATTACTTAGCTTGAGAACCATGTAATCTCCTCTGGTTTCTTGCTAAGGTATCCTGGCCAGCTTTAAAGACAGAGCTGTGGACTAAAGAACACATTTTTCAGGCTTTGTACAGTGTAGCCATCAGCATAGCCTTCCTCTGGATATGAGTTTCAGTCCTAGTGACTTAGGGACGCATCATGGGACAGCATTGAAGAGCTGGATGCTTAAAAGATGGTCTCAGGCAGAGAGTTGCCATTCCTGCACTAGTCCAGTTTGGCCTTGGAGGTTCCTCAGTTATCCTATTTTGATAGCTGGTAGGACCAGGAGCAGAAATAGGTCCTGGGAGGGTGGCACTTGCTGCTGCTTGGTCTCTGTTCTTTTCCTAAGGGCAGATCTGTTCCATGTAAGGAAGCTTGGGACAGGTGAGCTTGTTCTGATAGAGCATCCAACTTTTCTGGCTGCTTCTCTACGGCTGAGAAACAGGAAAGAGGATGAGCCTTCCTCATGGTAAATGAAGAGTGACTCCTGCATTTATGGCTGATTTGGTGTGCTCTGTGCAGATGACCTGGCTGCAAAAGCCAACATCCTGATCGACCCTGCAGAGCTTCAGGCAGTGACTATGGATGATCTTGATGAAGATGAGGAATCAACAACATCAGCAGCACAGGTGAGTTGTGTTACTCACCTGTGGGGGCCCTGGTGCTGGGAGAGCAAGTTCAGCCTCTGGCTAGAAAGGCTTTGCTTTACAGCAAGGCAGGGTTGGTCCAGGACTGTAACCTGTCCGTTGCAGCCAGCTAAACAGCTGCACTTGGGTGAGAGTCACTGGACATCAGCAAGGTCCTGGGTGCATCAAGTTTGAGCAGCAAAATTTTCTGTGCCCTGCTCTCTCACTACCCACTGATCTGAATCTGCTGCCTCCCCTCCATGGGAACTCTTGGTGCTTGCATTTGGAAAGGTGCAAGGCAACTGTAGACAGAGCAGCTTCTTGCTCTTGCAGCTTCTTGCAGGGCTGCTGTTTGTGCCTGGCATGTGCCCTCGGAGGAAGGACTTACCCACTTGCTACCCTGCCTGCTCATCTTCCAGTGGCCACTGTGCATCTGTACCAACATCCTTGCAGGGTCAAGGGAGGAACAGCAGGTCGGCAAACACAACTGGAACTCTTTCTCCCTTCCTTTCCTTCTAGTCCCAGCGCCCCTCTGCCGCCCTGGCCATTGGTGGAGCTCTTGCCAGGCCTGCCTGGCTCAGCTCCCCCACCCTGGGCCGGGCCAACAGGTTCCTGAGCACAGCAGCCGTGAGCCTGATGAACCCACGGCGGCCCCTTGGCACCCTGGAGAAGATCAAAGTGCTCACACTGCGCGTGGAGCAGCGCACAAGGGAGGACAGTGAGTACTCCTGCTGTGTGCTGGCATGGCTCAGCTGGGCCCTGGCAGAATGGCATCTTCCAGCTCCCCAGAGGAATGCAATCTCCTTCCTGCCAGCATTGCTCCTTCCCATTGCCAGGGCATGCTGACACCCAAAAGACCCCTTTGCCATGCTGAACATGACCCTGGTGATGTTTTCACCCTCTGTGTGTAAGGAGATGCTGCCTTGGTTTCTTCAAATGCTGTGAGACTTTGCAGGAAGGCAGTTCAAAGGCAGCTGTAGTCACATTTGCTCTGAAGACAGATCAGCGAGAGGATGATGTGTGCAGCAGCAGCACCGTTGCTATTTGGCTGGACCAGGCAGGCCTCTGAAGCATGTACAGAGCTTGAGGAAGTGGAATTTGCATGACTTGGGTCAGTCTAAACAGATCTGACAGGTCAGCCTGATGCAGGCAGCAAGATGAGAATGGTGTGGTAGTGTGTGGTATCTAGTGGTATCTAGTGAATCCCATGGGCTGGGAAGAAGCTCCATGTTATAGAGGCACAGCAGTGCTTTGGCTTCAGAGAGGAGCAGGCAGANTGGTACATGCTGTGCAGGAATCCATTCCCCCAACATCCATGCTTCTACACCAACTCTGTTTCCTGCTTATTTAATGCCTGTGTGTACCCTGTCCTTCTGCCAGCCTCCATTAGGGTTCTGGTTGCATGCTTGTATGTTTAGGAGAAAAAACCCCTTATTTATTGTTGAAACCTGCTTTTCAGATGGTTGGTGTTTCAGATGATGTGAATGAATATGCCATGGCACTGAAAGACACGGAGGAAAAAATCAGCCGCTGCCCAAAGAAGGTAAGTGTCTCTGGATTCCCAGCTTCCTTCTCTGGCAGAGCCTCAGTATCTGGCAGGGTGAAGTGCTGCTGCCCAGCTCTACCAGCATCTGCATCAGGCCTTGTGGGCTTCAGCTGAGACTGATAAGTGCTTTTTATAGCACTGATTCCCACTCCCTCCACAGAAAGGCTGCTGACTCCTTTTCCCCCTGCCAGTACTCCCTAGCTAGCCTCAAGGTGGTATATACTTTTGCAATGTCTGTCCAGCACTGAAAAAGAATGCTATAAATGGCAGTGACATCTGCCCTCACATCTCTGCACTCTTTTCAGAGGAGAGACATCCATGAGGAGCTGCTGAAGAGCCAAAAGGTCTTCTCTGAGAAACTCAACCACCTGAGCCGGCGCCTCGCTTGGATAAATGTCACCATTTATTCAAAGGTGGGCAGGAGTAGAACATGAGCAGCTGAAAGGAGACCAGTGAGCCTCTGTATCTCTGCTGCTTGGCTCACATACCACATATCAGGTGTCATTTTCCTGGTGTTGAAGCAGTGTCAGTGATCTCTGGGGCTTTTCCCTTGTTGTGTATCAGAGACTCCTTTCTAGGCTTGGCCTCTCTCCTGTCCCCCAGTGTCCCATAATGATCAGCCCAGTCTGATCTGAGCTATGCATGGTGCTGTATGCTTTCTCTTAGGGCACTGCAGACAAAAGGCTGCAGATCAGAGGGAGATTCACCTCTCAGGACATACCAGAGGACAGAGGCTGCTGTGAACCATTTCCCTGAGCTGTGCTGTGTCACAGGGAATCTCACTGTTGCAGCTCTTCCTGGAATCTCTGGGATCCAAGTCAAGGGGTTCTTGTTCAGGTGTTCGCCCCTTCTTCACTTGGTTCCCATGCAGAGAATGTATTCCACATTTACTAATGCAGTGGATTAGTGCACAGGTTGTCTCTTTTCCCCCAAATTCACCATTTTCCAGGACAAAAGCTTTGGTCTGTTTTCTCACAAGCAGTTTTGCTGATTTTTTTCCCGACTTCCATTGCCTTGCCCTGTCTCTTTTGTGGCTTTTGTGTGTCCCAGCGAGTAAACAGGGAAGGGAAGAAGAGTCCTTATGAATATATCTGGCAGAGCTGCAGTGGCTGATCCTGACTTATGAGCTCTTTGCTCGTCCCCTCCTTCCCTCCAGAGCAGGATTGCAAGGCAGAAGCTCTCCAGCTGCATTAGCATAGCCTGTGCTTGCCAGAAAATAATCCTTTCTTCCCAGACTCTTCTGGAAAGGCTGAGTGGCATCACTAGGGTGCTCTGCAGGTATCACCATGCAGGAACACTATTCATGTCTCTAGGTGATCCATTGTCATACAAAACCAGGACTGCAGTATCACCTTTCCTGATGAATCTGCAGCATCTGGGAGTGAAGGTTACAGCCTTCCCTCTCTGTGGCTTGTGCTGCTATCTTGCCCTGCATGGCCTGCAGTGAGAGCAGGAACGTGCCCCAGGAGCCCAGTGAGCTTGTGGAATGTGGCTGCACCAGGAGCCTATGCCTTCAGGGCTCCATCTCACAGTCATATCAAGTCCCTGCTCCTTCCCAATGGAGGCATCCATCCAGCAGCTCTGCCATCTCTGGGAATTGAGTGCCCTGGAGGATCTCATCGGTATGATCACAGCTGCTGCTGTTGGAGAGAAAGAGCCTGATTCTGTCTAGGGGCAAAGTCCTGCTCTTTGCTGAGGTGTCAGAGCACGGCAGAGGCTGCTCCTTCCTCAAGGGAATTAGCCACTTTATTCTGGAGGATTCAAAGTTAGACAAAAGGGAGTGCTGCTGCTTGAAAATACTCGAAGTTTTAAAGCACATAATTCTGCCTTCAAAACATCCCTGTGGGAATTACAGCTTATTTTATTACAACACTGTATTTATCTATCTCACTGGCTAATCACATCTTTGTATCCTCTTGGTGTAGGCTTTCTTCTAGCTTGAAAATGCCTGAAATTATGTTTGAGGTTTTCAAGTCTTAAAGTCAAATGCAGCTTTTTCAACCTTAATAAAGCCAAAGCAGCTTTTTAAACCTTAATGTTGTTCTGCATAGTTGCTTTTCATCTTGAAAGTAACAATTTGGCTGAGATGTGGGTCAGTGTTGAGAAAAAGATGTCTGTTAGTCAGTTTAGTTGATTTACACTAGTTCAGCCTAATTTACAGAATAAACCCATGAAAACCTCCCAAAGGTGGTAACAACATACTTTAGAAAAGCCATTAAGCAAATGAAATGCGTTATATACACCTCTTACTTTAATTTTTTCTTAAATTAGAAGTGTAACGCTTCTCCATCTATTTTTATGCAAGTAGCTATTGCTTATGCTATTTCTTGGCATTGCAAGATATGAAATAATATTTCTCCTTTTTATGGCTTTGGTGGCGCCCATTTTTATAGCCTAAAGTTATGTAGATGACCTTAAATTTCCTGTTTTTAATTTAGGACCCTCTGATTTTTCTTTAGAGTGACAAGAGGCTGATGCTCCTCAGGACAATAGATCTGATTGAATGGCTGGCACAGAACCTGAAGGGCTGTGGCTGCCTACTGCAAAGATCTGAGTTGGTGTGAGCTTTCAGCCTGTTCCCATTTAATCCCTACAGTGGACCAGCTTTCTTTCCAGCAGCTTTCTGGAAAGTGCCAGTGCCTGCTTTTCTTCAGCAGTGTCCTTGGAATCAAAACTCACATGCTTGTTTGCCAGGCCTCTGTGGTTGCATATGCCCTGGTAAGGAGTAGTGCTTGGAGGGTCTCAAGGCTTGGTGAGATAAAACCATCACATTGGTGAGAGTCATGCTCTGAGCTTGAGGTTGGTGTAGAGATCTCTGATTGTTTCTTCCCACTGCCACTTCTGTGGTTTTATGGAAAGACCAAATGGCACAGATCTGGTTACTGACCTGAGAGCAGTAAGATGTCTGAGAAGGATCTCCAATATGGGGATGTTTCTGAGGTCTGAGTGTGATGCTGGTCATTGTTTTCCCCAAGAGAAGCTGTCAGCTGATTGGGAATTGTGTTCTTTCTGGGCAGGAGAAGATGCTGGATATCTACTGGCTGCTGCGAGTGTGCATCCGCACCATCGAGCACGGTGACAGGACGGGCTCGCTTTTCGCTTTCATGCCAGAATTCTACCTCAGCGTGGCTATGAACAGCTACAGTGCACTCAAGAACTACTTCAGCCCTGTCAACAGCATGGAGGAACTTCCAGGTGATGGGGTGGGGACAGCTTCCTGAT